>CAUYQU010105330.1:0-33899 GCA_963574635.1 Cheracebus regulus
TAATAAATATTTACAGAACTTACCACCCCATATCCACAAAACATATATTTTTTCAATATTATATCATACCTATTCTAAAAGTGATCACATAATAGGAAATAAATCACTTTTTAGTAATTGCATAAGCATTTTACAGATTTAAATGAAATCCTGAGCAATAGAGCAAGACTCTTGTTCTCTCTCCTCCTTTCTCTTTTTTCTCTTTTTTCTTTCTCAAAAAAAAAAAAAAGAAAAGAAAAAAAAAGGTTTAATGAACTTACAGTTCCAAATTCCTTTGGAGGCCTCAAAATCATGGCAGAAGGAGAACGAACAGTAAAGGCACATCTTACATGGTGGCAGGCAAGAGATAGTGTGCAGGAGAACTACCCTTTATAAAATCATCAGATCTCATTAGACTTATTCACTATCATGAGAACAACATGCGAAAAACCCACACTGATGATTCAATTACCTTCCACTGGGTTCCTCCTAAAACACATGGGGATTATGAAAGCTATAATTCAAGATGAGATTTGGGTAGGGATACAGCCAAACCGTATCAAACAGTCTAGTGACTATATTCCTTGGTGATGTGCATTCTGTAAAGTCTTTCACAATGGTTCTCTGGATTCATTGTACCTGGATGTCTACCTTGCTAGTGAGATAGAAAAATTTTCTTGAATTATTCTCTCAAATATGATTATTGCTTTATTTTTCTCCATCTCTTTCAGAAATGTCAATATTGCATAAGTTTATTTGTTCACATAATCCCATATTTCTCAAATACTTTATTTTAAATTATCTTTAATTTTTGTCTGACTAAGTTAGTTTGAAAAACCAATCTTGAAACTCTGGAACTATTTTTCTGCTTGGTCCAGTAAACTGATAAAGATTTCAATTGTATTTTGAAATTCCTTAAGTGAGTTATTTTATTATTATTCCAGAAGCTCTGATTGAATTCTTTTTAAAATGTTTACCTCTTCCTTCATTTTCCAGATTGCTTTGCAAGTGTCCTTGTTTTGATTTTTAATATCGTCTTTGATCTCAATGAAATTCCTTGCAATTTATGCTTTAAATTTTTTTTTAGATTTTGTATTTCAAGTGATTTTGGGGTACAGATGGTTTTTAGTTACATGGATACGTTCTTTAGTGGTGATAGCTGACATTTTAGTGTACCTCCTACCTAAGCAGTGTACATGGTACCCAATATGTATTCTTTTATCCCTCACCCCTTCCGACCTTCACCTGCTACATCCCCAGAGTCCATTATATTACTCTTATGTCTTTGTGTCCTTATAGCTTAGCTCCCACTTATAAGTAAGAACATATGCTATTTGGTTGTCATTCCCGAGTTACTTCACTTAGAATAATGACCTCCAGTTCCATCCAAGTTGCTGCAAAATATATTGTTTTGTTCTTTTTAATAGCTGAGTAATATTTTATGGTATATATATATATATATATATATATGCAAATGGATAAAGAAAATGTGGTATATATGTGTATATACTTTACATATGCACATATTTACAAAATGCACATATTATTTCTTTAGCCATGCAGAAACTTTTTTAGTTTAATTAGGTTCCATTTATTTATTTTATATATATATATATTTTTTTTTTTTTGCGTACATATGGGGTGTGTGTGTGTGTGTGTGTATATATATATATAATCTGCCATCTTTGAAAAAACAAAACTATTGATATACTTCTAAATACCATGCTCAAACTGTTATTTCTAGGCTTTTCATTTAAAAATATATATATACATATTGACTTTATTCAATGGAAGACAAAGATTTACATTCTTCACACCCTCTAATCACATGTCAACACATATGCATGTATGAACCCATGAACACACACATACAAACTCACACACACCCTTCTCCTTCCCTGTTCTCTCAATAGCTTTCTTGGTTAAAAATTTTCTTTTAATTGTTACTGTTTATATTACTATAAGCAGGTATATAGTGACAGAATTTTGCATTTCCTTTTCTGTTATTTAATACTTCCATGTATTTGCAAAGTTTTTCTACATTCTTTTATCTAATTTATCTCCAAACTCTCCACCAGAGATGTAATCCTTTCAATTCTTTCAGCTCATTGTGTAACCTATACATTTAATTACTTTTCTTGAAGACAGTTTTTCAAGAATCTTTCATCCTCCTGCTTCACTTTGGGCTGGAGGCTCAATAAGTCTATTGCATAACTGTGATCTTTTATGTCTCCCTTAAACATAATTCTAGGAATACTCATTCTTATTTTCTGTGTCTGATTTTTTTATATCTCATGTTTTACTCTTTATAGATAATTCTCTCATTTTTGGAGAAGGATCACAACCTCTAGTAGATTCCTGAAAAGAGTAAGTGGGAGCCAAAATTTGATACCTTGCATATCTGAACATGCTTTTCTTCTATTCTAACACTTGATTAATAGGTTGAGTATAAAATTCAACTTATTTTTTAAAATCCCTCAAAATTTTGAAGACATTGGCCCGTTATTATATCATAATTTCCAATATTTCTATAGAGAAGTCTCAAAGTTACTTTATAATGCTTCTGTAAATTTTTAATTTCTGTTGTCAGATTTTGTGTATTTCAAGAATGGCTTTGAGTTATCTTAATCTTGCCTTCTCATAGCCTTCTGTTCTTTTTTCCTATACATGTGAGGATACCAATAATGCTTTTTAAATAAGTATTTTTTCATATTCCCTACACTGTCTCTTTTTTTATACATTTCTGTTACCTTTTGCACTGTTTTGTTCTTTCTTGCTACAGGTTTCTCTCAAATACTTAGTGACTATAGCTCTACGCTCATATTTAAGATTGAGTGCATAAACTACTAGTCAGAAACTTTGTGCATATATGATGCTTTGATGAATTAACAAATGGTTGGCTTCATATGTGACAGCATGATTGAGCTATTTCTTTTGGTAATCCCGAGAGCCAACATCTGTATATCTCTTTTCTTAGGTTATTGAATTTCTCCACAGCATAATCTTCTAATTCCTTGCTTGGATGCAATAAGCCTGTCTGCCAGAATTCTTGAGTCTTAATGGAGAAGAAGGCTTGTGTCCTTATCATTTTTACCTAATTTCTCTGTAATCAATGTCTTTATATTCTACTGCACTGGGAAATCTCAATTCCTGAGTTTCTCCAATTCAAGTCTTGAGAGCAAGCCTTCATTCTTCTTACAGTTTAGGAGAGGTAATCCTTCAAATATGTGGAGTACGGAGGGCATCTGGGGATCTATAGATAGCTAATCCTCCTCCCACATTAAACATTCTTATTCCTACTCTTGAGAATTTCTGTGGTTCTTTGGTCACACATTGGCTTTCTCCTGAGTTTCTTTCATGCTACCCCATCACTTCCTGGCTTAAGTTTCATCTTTCTCTGGCTTGCTAAATCATATGACAACCAGTTTCAAAAGTTTTTCTGTTGCCATATTCTTTTCTGTCCTCTTTTCTTAAGTGGTTTATGTTCTGTATGGTCTTTTTTTCACTGCCATTGTAGTGAGGTGTGAGAAGAAAGCAGAGTTAAGTAGTTGACTGCAATCCAGAAATATTTACACCAGACTCCAGGGCTTTTTTTAAAATAAATTACTGCAGATTTCAGTATTTTATAGAAAATAATTTTCATTATGACACAAAAAATAAAGACTTTCAAATTTGGTGGAAGCTGGCCCATATATCATTTACAGCAATAGTTTGCTTTTCTTTAAACTTAATTTCTAATTTCATTTAGCCCAGAAAAATTACTTACTTTATCATAATTAATAAAGTATTTGTTTCTATATCTATTAGTGATTCAATGAGGACAGCACACCTAGTTTTAACTATCAAGGCTGTCAAAATAATTAGAATATGTTTTTGGTACTTAAAAATACCACATTCCTTATTTCAAAAAAAGGAGAAATAAATTTTACATGGCAAATAATCTCTTTTAACCATATCTTGAATGTAAATGTTCATTTGATAGTTAATTTTTAATGTAAAACTACCTACTAAAAGTGTATGACTTATATTATCCTGTAAGTCAACATAGAGATGAGACCAAAAATATGCTATGTCCTTTCCAACACAATGTTTTTCCTTACATCTTAAATGAATTGAGATATACAATACACCAGGAACATTGTAAGAATTTATAATGTATTGGCACCCCCATGCACTTCATTTTTCATTATTTACATTTGCTTACTGTCAACATTGCATGACACATTGTGCATACAGTGAATAAAACGTACTTGATTTTACTTATTCTTGTCATCTATGTTGTGCTCAAAATCACTTGAGCTTCATTAATTCATCACATGTGATTTAAATATGTAAACCAGTTTATCTTATGAAATACTTTAAGATAAAAATTGAGTAGCAATCTATAATGTCATTTGTTCAAACACATCTCTCAAACAGTTTTTGCAAACAAATCTGTCTTTCAGGGTCAGCACTGATTTAAAGATAAATGTGCAACTTAGCTTTCATCTTCAAGTAAGAGGGGGGCTATATTAGCTAATGTAACCAACAGAGCAAAATACTGTATAAAATTCACATCACTACATTTCCCACTATGCATCGCAATAGTACATTTATGGTAAATTGAACAAATTACTCAATATTTCAAACTGACTAACATCACTTTTTAAAACAGTAAAATTATTTGGAAATGAAGCATTAATGGAGGAATCCATTTGGTTTCATGCTGTAGATATAAAATATTCACATACACTCAATACATATACCAAAAACACATACAGCCAGAATACATGACAAACATAGTAAGCCTTCTAATGCTACAAGATAGTCCTTGACATTATTAAACTCTATAGTTCAAACAAATAAATGGCCATTCTAAGTTATGATGGTGATATCTGATTTGCATTACTCTATCTTCTCATTTGAATTCCTGTGAAAACACAGAGCATGATGTAGAATCTAAACAGCCCTAAGAGTTGCTTTTAGTAGATGAGCAGGACTAAGAGGAAAAGGCTCTTAGTTTCTTAAGATGTTAAACATTTATAAAAGTGGCATGGCCAAATAGGCATAGATAAGAAAAGACTTGGCTTACTCTCATTCTATATTGCCACATTAGTGACTCCAAGATGGGAATATACACTAGAAACTGTGTTGGCCACTCTCTACCATCCTATTAGCTTTTAAAGTCAGAGATGTTATCCTTAGAAGGCCCTCTTAAGTACCTCTTGCTAAGTTACTTAAGGAAACTATATTTTTTAGTGATGCAATAGTGCAAGGGATGAAAGGAAATAATCAGTAATTACGTTTTTTTCAAAAATTTTCTAATATATGAGTCAAGAATATATATATATATATATATATATATATATATATATATATAGTTTTAAAAGTACCCCATAAATGAAAATAAGAATTCAAGGATAGGTTTGTAGTAGTCATTCATAGTAATTAAACTTACAAAGATATATTTATATACTTATAAACAAAATTAATTACAAGAGATAAAGTGATACATAAATGAATAATAAAATAATTATGTAATAATGATAATTTAAATCTATAATCACAAATTATACTGGCATACATTGAGAAGTGCTGAGAGAATGTAATTTTATACTAAATATTTCAACTTATATAAGAACAAATTAAATGT
The DNA here is from genome assembly GCA_963574635.1 of Cheracebus regulus. Taxonomy (NCBI): domain Eukaryota; kingdom Metazoa; phylum Chordata; class Mammalia; order Primates; family Pitheciidae; genus Cheracebus; species Cheracebus regulus. The sequence goes on from CAUYQU010105330.1 coordinate 5,612, forward strand.
AATGTTCACCAATTTTATAATTACAAAAATATAGTTACAAATATAATTGTAAAACTTTGAAAAACAGAAAAAGTAAAAGTTAGAAGTATTAAATTGATAGTTTTCTTAAAATAATACCAACATTTGATTTTTTAAGAGGATGTAACATCAAAAGTATTCTGATACATTGTTTGTGGAACAAATTGGTATGGGCTCTCTGGAAAGAAATACGACAACATGATTAAATAGGCATAAAAATCACTGTGTTCATTAACTCATTAATTCTACATTCCAGAAAAGTTACTATGAGTTCAAAACTCAGAGCAATCACCTAGCATATATGTGCAATAATGCTCAATACAGCATTATTTATAATAAGATATAAGTGAGCAAGTAAAAACAACTTAAATGTGAACCAGATATATAAATTATAGCAAGTATTTGTACTACAATACAGTGTTTACATTAAAATTAGTTTTCAAAAAATAACTAGTATCAAGGAAATTATGATATGATTTTAAATTAAAAATAGATTACATATGATGTGACTTCAATTTATTTAAAGAAAAAAATGTATATAGTGAAAAATAATGTAAAAACTCGGAGATACATTAAAGTGTTATTAAATGTTACTAACATGTGGTGGTATTACAGATGGTTTTCATTTTCTCCCTTATAATATTTTGTATTTTGCAAATTATCTGTAAGTGAATGTGTATTACTTTTAAAATCAGAAGAAATTTTAATTAAAATTTCTGATCTTTTATTAAAGATATATTACGTCTATTCCAATGTTTCCATGAAGATAGTCTAACTGAAATAATCTAAAATCCACAAATTATTATTTTCACATATTATTGCATTACAAATGGTGACAGCCATTCATCTTTACTAATTTTGTCACATTTTAAAAATAGAATTTCTAGCTGTCTTTCTACTGCTCTCATCTTATTCTGGCCCATCTTCTGTTACAAGCCAAGTGGCAGGTGCTTTCTCATCAATAAACCACTGCTTCTGAGATTGCATGGGGAGGGAGACCAAAAAATGAGGGCCATTAAATTTTTTAGTAGGTTATAGTACCATATTTTCTTGAAATAAGAAAGACTAGACTAGAGAAGGCTAGAATAAAATATAAAAATTTGAATATAAAAGAGCAGAATGGAATAGAACAGAACAGAACATGTCACTAAGGGAATTATTGTTGCCAAAATCTTTTATTTTAGCTATATATGTGCTGATGTACTGAGTCTTGAGTTCAGATTTATTTTTTCACATGGGTCATGATTTTTTAAACATGAAGAAATGAGTTCTTCAGGGTGAATATGGTTAACTATAATTTATTGTATATTTTTAAAAAGTCAGAAGATAGGATTTTGAATATTCACAACATAAAGAAATGATGAACGTTTCAGGTGATGCATATGCTAGTTACTCTGATTTGATCATTTCACATTGTATACATGTATCAAAATATCAAAATATCATTCTGTATCCCATAAATATGTATAATTATTAGGTGTCAACTAAAACTAGAAGAAAAAAAACACATTTGAAGAAAAATGTTTGAAAGCCACTATACCAAAGGGTAATTTAAAAGCAGAAAATATATTTTCATAAACCCAACAAAAGTGTTCTTGCTTCTTCTGCCATAAAATTAAAAATATGTGGCCATTAAATATTTGCTTGAGTTTCAAGAAATATGGCATTTCATTTATTCCCTGTAGCTCATATTTCTATAGGAAAACAAACATGACTGAGGATTCCAGCACCGGACCTTCAAAAAAATGTGTGCTGCACACCACATTTTATTAATCTCTTATTTCAAACTCCTCCACAAGCCAATACCTTCATCTGCAAACCAACTAGAGTTACAGGCTTGAACTCAGCAAGATAGGAAATTTTAAAATGTACACTGAATTTGGAAACATATACATGGCAAACTGAGAATTCAGCACACTAGAAGTAGACTAAATGCAACCATTCCCAACAGCAACTTTCAAATATATAGGCTACAAATTGGAAACATGAACACAGCAAACTTATAGACTTCATATTGTCAATCACAAAGCAATTCCCTGAAAATAAGGCAGTCTTCTTTTCTTTTATATATCAGGGTTAAGTAGCTTTTATTTTCAGAGTCCTGGAGAACTTAATTATGTTTATAGAATCTTAGGGGAAACATTTTTTATATGTCTGGAATGTATATATATACATTCTCTACCTACCTTCTCTAGGAATTTCTCCTTATCCTCTTCTCTGCCCCTTGAGGTCATTCACATGACTGTGGAAGAGAAAATAAAAATTAGGAAGAAATAAAACCTGGCCAGGTGTGGTGGCTCACACCTGTAATCCCAGCACTTTGGGAGGCCAAGACGGGTGAATCACCTGAGGTCATGAGTTGGAGACCAGCCTGACAAACATGGAGAAACACCATCTCTATTAAAAATACAAAAAATTAGCCAGATGTGGTGGTACATGCCTGTGATCCCAGCTACTTGGGAGGCTGAGGCAGGAGAATCATTGAACATGGGAGGTGGAGGTTGCGGTGAGCCGAGATCATGCCATTGCACTCCAGCCTGGGCAAAACTGTCAAAAAAAGAAACAACAACAACAACAAAAACCCCAGCTAACTGGAAAAGCTTAACTGGCCTATTCTGTTATTCAGTGGCTATGACAGATGGAGGCTTGACTGGAAAAGCCTCAAGTTTGGAATCAGACTCTGAGACTTTGGGTATGTTCCCTAACCTTGTTGAGTATTAGCTTTCATGTTTTTAAAGTAGGAAATGATACCAACAATATACCTACCTTGCAGACTTGGCATGAAGACTGAATAAAATAGTGTATTAGGTATCTTTGGTATATATTAATTATCATTATTATTTTTCTTAGTGTTCTAAATTGTCTAACTAGACCATGGAAGAACATGGAAGAAACTATATCATGGTCACAGGCTTCTGCTTCATTCAACATTCTATTTCAATCTTCCAAAAAAGAAAAGACAACTTTATTGAGCCTGCAAAATATTTCATTTTGTCATTCCCAACTTTTACCTTTTCCAATTTCCAAATAATTTTATAATTCAAATCTCTTTACTTGTCGCATTCTTTTCTCCTTTTGTTATATAATGTCTATAATATAATCTATGTTCTGCAATTACGTCTCCATTCCTTTGCACTTCTCATTGTCTTAGTAAGACTTTTCCTTCTTTGTTTTGCTTTGCTTTAAGATAATAAGAATGTGACTATGAACTCATCTTATATCCCTATTAAAGAGATAAAAATGCTGAAAGTGATAGAGGGGGAAAAAGCATTCCATGAAGAAATAATTGCATATAGAAAGAGCCTGTTTCAATTCTCTATTACTGTCTACCACTCCAAAATGTAGGTAATTAAACAGCAAGATAGAACTTCATTGATTATGTAAGCCGGGAATTCTGGCAAGGCACAGTTGGACAGGTTTTCTGCTTTTTGTTGGCCTCAATCAAAATTATTCATGTACCCAGATGGCAGATGAACTGGCCTAAAGGGTCCAAGATGGTACCACTCACATGTCTAGTGCCTTGGAAGAAACAGCTATAAGGCTAAGCTCAACAGGCACTTTCAACCAATGTGTCTACATGTGAAATCTGCATGTGGCCTAGGCTACAAAACATGAGATCTTAAAGTAGTCGGATCTCCTACATGACAGCTCGGGAGTGTAAGCCAAGTGTTCCCAGCAAACAAAGCAAAAGCCTCATTACCTTTTATGACCTAGCCTCAGAAGTCATAGCACCACTTCCATTGCACTCTATTGGTTTTTTAGAGCTACAGGAAATTCAGCCATAATTGATAATACTCAAATAAAAGAAGAAAAATCCTCACATGTGGCTGATTGAAACAAAACAATAGAGTGTGAGAAAAATGAACCACATTAAATGAAATAATTTCTACACATAATTAACCATATTTTAACTATAGAAACTCTTCACAGGCAGTGTGATGTAATGTAAAGTTTTGCAATTAAAGTCAGAATATAATTTCAAGTTCTGTCTGCACACCAGGCAAGTCACAAACTCTGGGGACCTCCAATGTTTTATCCGTAGATGGAGATTTTAAAAAGTTTGCTTGGCTAACACTGTAATACATACCAACTTCTTTGCAAACAGAAGGCTATAAATATATGAGATAACGTGTTCGTCATAACAACTGTGTTAAATGGATTTTTAATTATCATTTCCATTTTACGAAATACAAGAAACAGGTTCCAAAACATTTATTTACTGCAAGTTACCTAAAGCAAGCAGAGTCAATATTCTATCCTAGATCTATGACTCCTAAGATCTATGACTCCTAAGTCAAATAGTTTGAACACTATTTGACTGTAGCAATGCCTACTTCCTTTACCATTGTGATGGTTCTGGATGTGATCATTGTAAGAAATTGCTTTGTAAACCATAAAGCGTTATACAAATGTAAAGTATCATTATTAGTATTGATTTCAACTACTGAGAGAGCTATGATTGCCTGTAATAAGATTGATCATGTTTTACAATATAACCAATAAACTAGCTAAACCTTAAACTCTAATCCCCAAATGTTCATATAAAGCATGACTGAAAACAAATGAAATCATATTGATCAGCTCTAAATATAATAGAACTTAATTATAACATTTGTCCTGTGGAAGTTGCTGTTATTCCCGTATTTCTTATCATGTATCACACAGAGAATAGTCCATTTTTCTCACATCTGCCATCATTTATCCTTAAGGCAAAAAAAGAACACTCTCCTATCTCTCCTCAACCTTGAAAGACAAAACAAGATATAATAAAGAAGTCTGAAGAGCAGAGAATTAGTGAGTATACTCCTTTTTCCTCCTTTAGTAAGACAGTTTGATTCAATATGAGCCCAGAATGATAGAGGATATTTCTTTTGGTGGGGTTCTGTCAGTAGAATTTAGACAATCTAATTTAAGGAAAACAGGAAGGAAAAAATTCAAAAGTACTGCTACTTTACTATCTAAAACCCAGTATATAGAATGAATATCTTTGAACCATTGCTATGTAGGGTTTTCAAAATAGTGACGTTGTCCCTTTATCAGGCCTAGCATTCCTTATAGAAGACAAATGAAAAAATATGAAGAGTAAAAACTGTTTTGATATCATTGTAAGTTCAGAATACTAATTCTATAAATTCAAAATAGAAAATACAAAATTAAACTTGAGGATTTGATTTGATTTAAGCCTAGTAACCTTTGCTCAATAGTGTCTTACTAATGTCTATCTAGCCATTTCAAAAAATCACATCATTACCGTTTTATTATTTACTAAATTAAGTCTCTCTTCATGTTACAAGTCTACAGAAACAAGTACTTGTGATTATAAGTTAAAATGATCACTCATTTTCTCTCATAACTTATGCCTGACCTTGTCAAATTCTCTCTCCAATAGTATGCAACCTATAAATTTATAGTACTTAATATATAAAATGTCTGGCATATACATAGAACTTTATAGTTTCCTTAACACCTTCATATGTACTTTTATATTTATAATTAAGCATATTTTAAATGATCATTTTTAAGTGGTCATCATTAAAACATGAGTACCTACTTTGTAATTAGAAAAAGTAAATTTTAGATCACTTACTTTTTGACACTTATCTTTGTTAACTAAGACAAATATTGATCTAATTTCTATCTGCAACAATTTTTTTCAATTGCTTTAATCACCATTCTCTGATCTATTATTGGTACCTCTGAAAGTTTTTTTTAAATCAATCAGCCTACTTTTTTTCTACTAATAGTTTTTAAAAAGTCATTCCATAGATCAAAATCCCATATGAACCAACTTTTTAAGTCTTAGATGTTTTTCATATATCATTTACTAGTGTTAAAAACAGGTTTCTTACCTCTTTACTTGACTTCACATTGTCTGAGTCAGCTCTTCTCTCTCAATGAACTCTGCCAACTATAGAGGTCAAGAACAATAACATGTAATCTTTAGCTTTTATGAAGTTGACTTTCCTATGTCTAACTATATTTAACCTTTTACTAGAGGCTTTGAAATGAGGTTAGCATAATAATTTGTTTACAAATAAAGGCATGTGGTCAATTTTTGGCACATCATGAGTTGTTTTTGCTAAGAACAGGATGTGAGTACCTTGGTGAGAGTAATTTAATTGTATTTGAATTTTTCCAAATCCCATTGTGCTTAATAGACCAATTGCCACATAATCAGTACTCAATACATGCCTGTTAAATTTTAATTATGTAAACAATGAAATAATTTAAGATTATAATTTGGATATATTTTTTAAAGGTTTAACTGAATTATTGAATTAGCCAATGTTTGGTGCTTAGTCTGGAATTAAAGACACCCCAATTGTTTCCAAAGCTCTCCCATAGAGTAATAATACACATTTGGCCATAATAAACCCTACCTATTATATCAATGTTAGGCATTAAACGTTTAACTCTATCATAATTTCAGATCTTTGGTCAAGACCTGCTACCTAAGTGAAAACAATTTTTAGTATAAAAGCAGGCTTAGTGGCAAACTTTCATTCATACCTTAAAGTGAATACCATTAAAATGGCAAAAACTGATTTAAATGCTAAGTATCCAACACAGAACAAGTTTTCCAATGGCTCCAAAGTGCCCAATTATGGAAAGAAACGGGAAAAAAAGCATAAATATATGCAAAGAAGACTTATTCCTGCCAAACTACCAAAAAAAAAAGACACATTGGAAAACTTGATATTTAAAAACAACATCCATAAAAATAATGGATAGGCTATAATGCAGCAATTTTAAAAGGAAATTTCAAAAAGGTATTCAAGCAATTTAATATAAAAAATTTCAAGAAAGAAAGTCAACTACTTCAAGTTGTTTTTTATTTATTTTTATTATTTATTATTTTTTGGAAGCACAAAACTCACAGGGCCTATACAACAGTAATGCAATTTACAAAAACAAAGTATTTAGGTAATAAATAATATAATAAAGAAAACACTCCTGGGTCACATCTCAATTATTATTATTATTATTATTATTATACTTTAAGTTCTGGGATACATGTGCAGAATGTGGAGGTTTGTTACATAGGTATACACATGCCATGGTGGTTTGCTGCACCCATCAACCCATCATCTACATTAGACATTTTTCCTAATGCTATCTTTCCCTTGGCCCCCACCCCCCGACAGGCCCCAGTGTGAGATGATCCCCTCCCTATGTCCATGTGTTCTCATTGTTCAACTCGCTCTTTTGAGTGAGAACATGTGGTGTTTGGTTTTCTGTTCCTGTGTTAGTTTGCTGAGAATGGTGGTTTCCAGCTTCCTCCATTTCCTTCAAAGGACATGAACTCATCCTTTTTTTTATGGCTGTATAGTATTCCATGATATATATGTGCCACATTTTCTTCATTCAGTCTATCATTGATGGGCATTTGGGTTGGTTCTAAGTCTTTGCTATTGTGAACAGTGCTGCAATAAATATATGTGTGCATGTCTTTAAAAACAAGTTTGTACAAAAAGCAAATTCGCTTGTCCTGGAATATCTCAGAGCTAACATGACTGTCAACTACTCTGAGAATTTATGTCACTTTTCAACAGATTGATTTTTGACTTGAATTGTTCTTCCGCAATTAAAAATCATAATTACCTTAAAATATTTTTACACTACATGCAGTGTTTAGCATTTAATAAAATGTAATGTTGACAGGAGGGAGGCAGGACAAGATGGAATAGAATACTCCAGAGATCATCCTCCCTGCAAGGACACCAATTTAACCACTATCTACACAGAAAAATAAACACCTTTATAAGAACCAAAAATCAAGTGAATCCTCATATTACCTGGTTTTAAATTCCTTTCATTGAAAGAGGCACTGAATAGATAGAAAAAATAGTTGTGAACTGCAAATGTCACCACTTACCCACCCATCTCAGGACCACTCCCTCATCCCCTGACAGTGATGATATGGTACAGAGAGTGTCTCTTGATGCTGGGGTACAAATACTATAGTAATTGTGAGACACTGAATTCAGTGCTGTCCAGGTAGAGCAGAAAGCAAAATCAAATCAAATTCAGATGAGACCCACCTACAGAGAAAGCATTTAAGCCAGCCTTAGTCAAAGGGGAATTGCCAGTAGTCACACTGGCACAAGGTGTGACTTGAAAGGCAGTCACTAAGTGAACTTTAAAGGCAGGCTAGGCAACAAGGACTGCAACTCTTAGGAAAGTCCTAATGCTAAACTGGGCCCAGAAACAGTGGCCTGGAAGGGCCAGGGGGTCGGGGGGGGTGTGGCACATGAACTGCTGAGACACCAGCTTGAGGCAGTCAAAGGAGTGCCAGCATCATCCCTCCCCTAACCCCAGTCTGTTCAGCTCACAGCTCCATAAGAGACCCATTCCTTCTGCTTGAGGAAATAAGAAAGAAGAGAGGGGGTTATTTTTCTTGCATCTTGGATACCACAGCATGGATCAGAGTTGTGGGAGTTGTGATCAGATTTGTGAGGTCTCTTTTCCAGGCCCTAGTTCCCAGATGACATTTCTAAACACAACCTGGGCCAGCAGGGAACCTGCTGCATTGAAGGGAAGGAGTCAGTTCTGGCATCATGAATCACCTGCTAACTGAAGAGCATGTGGGCCCAGAAAAAAACAGCAGTGATAACTAGATACTATATCAAGGGCCTTGGGTGAGCCTCTGAGACTTGCTGGCTTCAGCTATCAGCATGGCCAAAGAGAGGTAGAGCATGAAGTCGGCTAATATGGTCCCTAATTCCAGGAATTGACTCTTAAATGACATCTCTGAACCATCCCTGGGCCAGAAGTGAGCCAGCTGCCCTGAAGAGTGAGTCCCAGACCAGGCAGCATTGACCACAAGCTGACTTAAGAGATTTTGGTCCTTAAGAAAGCATCAGTGGTGGTCTGGCAGTACTCCTCATAGCCTGTCGTAGTGATGGCTACGGGGAGAGGTTCCTCTGCCTTTGAAAAAAGAAGAGAAGAGTAAGAAAAAGTACATCTTGTGGGTTGAGTGGCACTGTTCAGCCATAGTACAAAAAGAACACCAGGTAAAATTCTAGTTTTTTTGACTCTAATCTCTGACTCCTGAATGGCACCTCTGGACCCTTCCAGAGCCTGGGGGAACTTGCCACCCTGAAGATAAGGAAATACACCTGGCTGGCTTTGCCCCCTGATGATTGTAGAGCCCACGGGCTTAGAGCAAGCACAGATAGTAGCCAGGGAGTGGTTACAGCAAGCCTTAGGTGAGACCCAGTGCTGTGCTGGCTTTAGGTCTGACCCAGCACAGTTGTAGTGGTGGTGGCCACAGGGGTGCTGTGTCACTCCACACAGAGATTTAGGTGGCATAGAACATAGAAAGATAATTGTTTGAGAGAAAGTAAGGGAAGAGAGCAAGAGTCTCTGTCTGATAATCCAGAGAATTCCCCAGAATCTTGTCTAATATAATCAAGTTGGTACCTCTACAAATCTTCAAGAACCACAGTATTACTGGGCTTGTGGTGCCCCTTAAAGCAGATAGAGTTTTGATCACAACACCCAAGTCCTTACAAATATCTAGAAAGTTTTCCCAAAAAGTTTGCTACAAACAAGTCCAAGCATGAATTCTAAAATGAGTACAGAAATCTTCAATGCACAAACACTAAAGAGCATCTGCTACCATCAACACAATCCAGAAAAACCTGATTTCATCAAACGAACTAAATAAGGCACTAGGAACAATTCTGGAGAAACAGAGATATGTGAATTTTTAGACAGTGAATTCAAAATAGCTTTGAGTTGAGAAACTCAAAGAAATTCAATATAACACTAAGAAAGAATTCAGAATTCCATCAGATACATTTAACAAAGAAGTCAAAATGATTCAAAAGAATAAAGCAAAAATTATGGGGTTGAAAAATGCAATTGGCATACAGAAAAGTACATCAGAGTCTTCTAATAGCAGAATGGATAAAGCAGAAGAATGAATTAGTGAGCTTGAAGACAGGCCATTTAAAAATACACAGTCAGAGTAGACAAAAAAAAAAAAAACATGAAGCACACCTACAGGATCTAGAAAATTATCTCCAAAGAGCAAATTTAAAAACCATTTTCCTTAAATATGAGGTAGAAACTTTATTCAAAGGGATAACAGAGAATTTTCACAACCTAGAGAAAGATATCAATATCCAATTACAAGAAGGTTATAGAACACAAAGCAGATTTAACCCACAGAAGAATACCTTAAGGAATTTATTAATCAATCTCCCAATGATAAACTCTAAAGAAAGGATTCTAAAAGTAACAGAAAAAAAGAAACATAATCATATAGCATACAATGAAGTACCAAAAGATCTCGCAGCAGATTTTTCAGTGGAAGACTTACAGACCAGGAGAGAGTGGCATGACATATTTAAAGTGCTAACGAAAAAAACGTTTTACCCTAGAATAGTATATCTAGTGAAAATATACTTCAAACATGAAGGAGAAAAAAAGACCTCAGACAAACAAAAGCTGAGCAATCTCATCAACACCAGACTTGTCCTACAAGACATGCTAAAGGGAATACTTCAATCAGAAAAAAAAGGATGTTAATAAGCAATGAATCATCACCTGAAGATAAAAAAAAATAATAATTGTTAATAGTAAGTATTCAGAGAATCACACAATATCTGTGGTGTGTAAACTACTCTCATCCTAAGTAGAAAGAATAAATGATGAGTTAATCAGAAATAACTACATTTCAACACATACATAGTACAGTATGATATGAAAAGAAACAACAGAATAAAGGGAGGGTAAGATAGCCTACTGCACACAGTCAGGTGGAACAGCTGTTTCTTTCTTGTAAATTTGTTTAAGTTCTTCGTAGATTCTGGATATTAGCCCTTTGTCAGATGGGTAGATTGCAAAATTTTTTCCCATTCTGCTGGTTGCCAGTTCACTCTAATGAAAGTTTCTTTTGCTGTGCAGAAGTTCTTTAGTTTAATCAGATGTCATTTGTCTATTTTGGCTTTTGTTACCATTGCTTTTGGTGTTTCAATCATGAAGTCCTTGTTCATGCCTATGTCCTGAATGGTATTGCCTAGGTTTTCTTCTATGATTTTTATGGTGTTAGGTCTGGTGTTTAAATCTTTGATTCATCTGGAGTTAATTTTTGTATAAGGTGTAAGGAAAGGATCCAGTTTCAGCTATCTGCATATGGCTAGCCTGTTTTCCAAACACCATTTATTAAATAGGGAATCGTTTCCCCATTGCTTGTTTTTGTTAGGTTTGTCAAAGATCAGATGGCTGTAGATGTGTGGCATTATTTCTGAGGCCTCTGTTCTGTTCCATTGGTCTATATCTTTGTTTTGGTACCAGTACCATGCTGTTTTAATTACTAGAGCCGTGTAGTATAGTTTGAAGTCAGGTAGTGTGATGCCTCCAGCTTTGTATTTTTTTTACTTAGTCTTGGTTATGTGGGCTCTCTTGTGGTTTCATATGAAATCTAAGGTGTTTTCGTTTTTTCCAATGCTGTGAAGAAAGTCAATGGTAGTTTGATAGTGATAGCATTGAATCTATAAATTACTTTGGGCAGTATGGCCATTTTCATGATATTGGTGCTGGGAAAACTGGATACCTATCTCTCACCAAATGCAAAATTCAAATTAAAATGGATCAAACACTTACATCTAACACATCGAACTATGAAACTACTGCAAGAAAACCTTGGGAAAACTCTCCAGGACATTCACTGGGGCAAAAATTTCTTGACCAACACTGCAGAAACAGGAAATGACAGCAAAAATGGACAAATGGAATCACATCAAGTTAAAAACAAAAAAACTTTTGCACAGCAAAAGAAACAATAAACAAAGTGAAAAGACAACTTGCAGAATGAGAGTTAATATTTGCATGCTACTCATGTGACAAGGGACTAATAACAAGAATATATAAGGAGCTCAAATGACTCTATAGAGAAGATTGTAATGATTTGATAAAAATATGGGCAAAAGATTTCAACAGACATTTCTCCAAAGAAGCCACAAGAATAGAAAATAGTTATATGAAAAGGTGCTCAGCATCATTGATCCTCAGAGAAATGCGAATCAAAATTACAGTGAGATATCTTCTCACCCCAGTTAAAATGGCTCATATCTACAAGACAGGCAATAACAAATGTTGGCGAGAATGTGGAAACACCCACACACTGTTGGTGGAAATGTAAATTGGCACAACCACTATGGAGAACAGTTTGAAGGTTGCTCATAAAACTAAAAATAGAGGTACCATGTGACACAGCAATTCCACTGCTGAGTATATAACTAAAAGAAAGGCAATCAATATATCAAAGAGATACCTGCACTCCCATGTTTTTTGCTGCACTGTTCACAATAGCTAAGATTTGGAAGCCACCTAAGTGTCCATCAACAGTTGAATTAATAAAGAATATATGGTACTTATACACAATAGAGTACTATTCAGCCATTAAAAAGAATAAGATCCTGTCATTTGCACAACATGGATGGAACTGGAGATCATTTTGTTAAGTGAAGTAAGCCAGGTATAGAGAGATAAATATTGTATGTTCTCACTTATTTTGGGAATCTAAAAAAGAAAAAAAATTAGCCATAGACATAGAGAGTAGAAGGATGATTACCAGAGCCTGGGTAGAGTAGTAGGGTGTTGGCAGGAAGGTGGGGATGGTTAATGCGTACAAAAAATAGCTGAAAATAATTAATAAGACCTACTCTCTAATAGCACAGCAGTGTGACTATAGTCAATAATAACTTAATTGTATTTTAAGATAACTAAGAGAATATAATTGGATTGTTTGTAACACAAAGGATAAATGCTCGAGGGAATGGATACCCCCATTCTCCAGGATTTGCTTATTTCACATTGCATGCCTGCATCAAAACATCTCATATACTTCCTAAATAATACACCTAATATTAAACTAAAGTATTACAGAAAAAAATCACATGTAATGAATAATACTATGAAACAGTAGCATTATAGGCACTTATTAAACTTTAAATCTTATCAAAAGTGAGAGTCCATTAATAAATAAATATGATTTGAACTTTTTTTTTCTTGGGATCACCATTTCTTGAAATATTTATCTCTAGGAAAATCATAGTAAATGAAAATTTAATCAGAAAATCTGCAAAAATATTAATACAGCTAAAGTCCTTTATAAACCTCACATAAACCAGTGCTTCTCAAACTATCTGCATTTAAACAGCATGTTTTTTTTTTTTCAAAATTCCCAACTTGTTCTAGACCAATAAATTTGCAAAGCACAATAAAAATAAATAACTGGAAAATTGGAAGAGAAAAAAATAAAGATTTATGAAAGACATGCTCACATCTTTTATGTTCAGATTCTACAGTCCTAAAATTACTCTATCAAATTGCTATAAAACTTTCTCAAGCTTACTTTAAAATTCTATACTTAGCTTTTCGCAGACCAATAACAAACAGCACACTGGAAACTGTAGGGACCTCACTGTTTCTATCACTTAATATACTTAAAACAAAAATAAAGAGAAACTTTTAGTAAAAATATACTAAATGAAACAGAAAGCCAAAAACAGCTGTTCAGGTAAAAACAAACTTTACCTACAAAAAATATTTTGTGTTATAATAAAAGGACTATTCTTTACTAACTTAAGTGTAAAGAAACAATTTGTTTCATATGGTGCAAAAAAATTCCCTGTAAGTACACTACACAATATATTTCCAACATCTTCTCTAACTGCTATACACTACTATGTTAACCATATTTACAATTATTTGGATTAAATAATAAATTTTAATGTTAATTAAAATTTTATCTTTTAAAATAAGATTTAAATTTTATTAATACAATAAATAGTTAATGATTACCACTAGCATAGTGGCTGGCATATAGTAAGTATTTATTGTAGTGTGGCTGGCATACAGTAAATATTTATTATATTAACAAAATACAATAAATACTGTTTGCCAGCCACTATGCTAGGCACTAAAGCCGTGTGTGTCAAACCTGACCTTAAGTAATGTTGGTAGAATATTAAACTTAATTCTTATGAACTATTTTTCTGGCAAAAATATGGCAGGTGAGGCCATCTACAACAGTTTTATTATAACAAGTGTGAGTTGGCTCACGGTAACTCATGTCTGTAATCCCAACACTTTGGGAGGCCAAAGTGGGCAGATCACTTGAGGTCATGAGTTTGAGACCAGCCTGGCCAACATAGGGAACTCCTCTGCCTCTACTAAAATTACAAAAATTAGCGGGGTGTGGTGGTGCGCACCTGTAATCCCAGCTACTTGTCAGGCTGAGGCAGAATTGCTTGAACCTGGGAGTTGGAGGTTGCAGTGAGCCAAGATCATGCTTCTGCACTTCAGCCTGGGCAATAGAGTGAAACTCTGACTCAGAAAGTAACAGTAATAATTAATAATAATATTAACAAAGTGTGAGTTATTGCAAGCCTTGGGCTGGTTTAAATTTTCCTTCAGAGGATACAATATATTAAGCATATATCTCATTTCTCTCCCATCAGACTTGCAAAGAATTAAAATAGTTTTGATACACTTCTTGCAAGAATGCAGGGAAATGAGCACTCATATAGTACTGGTGACTGAGCAAACTGTTAGCACTCCTTTAGTGGCAATCTAACAAAAATTTTCAGCATTTGACATGCATATATTGTTTGACTCAGCAATTTTACCTCTATTGATTTATCCCCTAAATATTCTTGAACATATATAAAAGATTTATATTCAGAAAACCAACTAAATATTCATCAATAAAGGAATAGTTTAATGATCACACACAGAGAGAGAAGCATGCATTTATAATGAAATACTAAGTAACCAGTGAAAAGAGTGAGGTACTGACATGAGAAAATCTCTAACATGGTTAACTGAAAACAAATAATTTGCAGAAAAGTACAATATAGTATGATTTTATAAGTGTATGGGAAATTTCTGGCAAAATATTCAAGAAATTGTTGGGAGAATTAAAGAGTTATCCAGAATGGGAAGGAAATTCTTTTTTTGTCATATATCCTTTAATTCTATTTGAACTTGTTCACTACGTTCACATGTTTTTGAATAATATGAAAAACAGAAAAAAAGTAAGACTCAATATCTTGACCAAAATTCCCTACTGTTGGTAATTCATGAAAAGATATGTACCCCTCATTGAGGAGTGATGAAAATAATAGTTTCTTTAGCAATCAAATCTCTGTGCTTCCTTTTGATTACTTGTCTGTAAAAGTACTTATATTTTCTTGAAAATTAGAAGCCTTCAATAATGTCACATATTAAACACCAGATTGACAAACTCAACATGTTTTTATTTTTATGTTTTATAAAACAAACCCTATATAAAGATTTGAAAAATATTGATGGGAGAAAAGCTTGAAAAAATACCTTCAAAAATTTTCATGAACTTCCATTCTCATGTTTTAAAATTAATACATACATAAGAAATTAAATCAAAATGTATTATTGTTATTATTAATTTATACCAATTGAATGAACATAATGTTGAAATTTTCTGTAAATGCATACATACTATTGTTTGCACATAACTATGCATTGACTATTAGCATAATAGTACCCAAATACTGCATGCATCCTGCATTTACTTAGGAAACCTAAACTACCTCTTTTAGATAACAAGGAAGGAAATAGCACACCACAAATGTTTCTTCTCCTTTTCACTTAAGTCTAAGTAGAACAGTCTCCTATTCTGAAATTTGGTACTCTTAAGTATGTCCACGGGGATTACTACTGGGTTTTGGTGTAGATTTCCTACTGTCATACCAATGTCAATGTACCAATGACAATGGTTAAATATCTTAATTTTCTCTTCTAAGAAACTAAGCTGAGCTTTCAAAAGCTTTGATGAATATAATTGACCCTAGATCTATCCCATGGTAATTTTATTAAAAGTTTACCTTAAGAATGGACTGCATTTCAGAGGGTCAGGGCAAAATATATCAAGGGAAAATTGCAGAATTACAAGGAAATGTCATCTTGTGGACTTTCATACATACAAATAAAGTTATAAAAACATACTTTGAGAAGAGAGAATAGCTTGATAGGCTGAACTTCTATGAAGATGTAAGTATCTTTCAGTGATAAAAAATAAGGTAGAAGGCTTAAAATATCCAGTAAGGAAGACTTATTTGAGTCAACGTCACAGTAACATCTGTGTTTGGTTTGGAAGGTTGAAAACATTTTAAACTAGTAAAAATCATATAGAAACCTTTTTCTCATTGAAAAACAAAAAGATGGATAATTCCATAAATTATTTATAGTGATAAATAGCCTAAGATATGAAACAAATCAATTTTATCCTCACACAGTAATGTGTTAAGAAACACATAAATATCATCTGAGTCATTCAGTAAAATGTATATGTTTATGTAGCTGATAAAGGAGTTAATGAATGATAAGGTCCTTTAAATCAAGAAGATATAATTTTTATTCAAGAGACAAAATAAATAAAAGTGGAACAAAACATAACACCAGACAGAATATGATCAAATATTAAACTCTATTGTTCAGTCAATATATGTTATAAGAAATTTCTAAAGGCTCAATTTTGAGGGCAGGAGTATTGATGAGGCAAAAGTCAAATTGGGTATTGTTAAGATAGATATTTGCTTGATAAGAAAGGAAGGGGGTGAAGAAGAATTCTCTTCCCCATTTCACATCACCCCCACAGACACATACACACATACATACACAAATGGTCTTATCTTTTGTTTTCATATTCTATAAAGTTTGTATGAATAGCAGAGGGATAAATGAGAAACAAGACCTATAAAAGATATTAATTTCTGATTCCCAAAGTAGCTTTTAGGACCTCTAAGTTCTTTGGGTAAGAATAAAACTGAGAGAAATGGAAGTCCGTGTGTGTAGGAGTTCGATCAGGCTGATGGGAATAATTATAGGAAAGATGCAAACCTTCTTGGAAGGCTGGAAGGTTTTGCAAAAGCTTCAGTAAAGGGTTATAGCTGAAGGCAGCCTAATTCTCTTATAGCAAAGAGCAGATAACAAGGGAATGTAGAGAAGTTTACCTAAATAACTCGTTTACTCATGTTGTTCTAAAACCAACCTTTGATCATTCCCGCGCACGACTGCTGTCTACTTTGGGAGTTGGCCATGTTAATTACCCACAAACGGTGTTTGCTCAAGACCTGTGTCATTAAATCTGTTCTATGAGTGCCTCAGGCATATCAGAGGTGCACGGCCAGACTTCCTCTTCAGGGTCTGCAAGCCATGAGGTCCCCTAGCCACGCCCTCACAGGCAAAACACTTATGTCTGCAAACTCTTTTCATCCCTCGCTTAGCCAGAGTCTGTCAGATTCGGTAGGTGTGCTAACCTAGTTTAGTTGGTTTCTGACATAAAACATAAAATACAACTTTACAACCTGGTTCATGAACATTGCAGGTACTGGACAAAATGCCTACAAATATCCCTTCAGTTCCAACAGAAGAACTATCGGTGTCTTCAGCACAGGACTTTGTAATTACCTTTAAGATCAAGAGTACCTGTGAGTGGATGAACCAGTTTGGAGAAAATGTCTTCAAAATCTTAAATAACTACAAATAATTATTTCAAATATTTTGAAGACTCACATATATTCAACTATGTATGCATATGTTTATAATACAGTACTGAGTATATGTTCAGCAATAATTATATATTCAGCCATAAATCCAAGTTTATCTATAATGCACACCTACATATGCATGTTATTTTCATTTTTCTATTTCTGCACTTCAGAAATTAACCCATGAGCTGAATCGGAAGTGTCAAAGCATAGTAATGAAAGCTATTAACAAGCAGCCAAATTACCATCTCCAGCTATGTGCCAAAACTTATATCAGCTGTAACAAAGACATATTTATTCTGATTAACACTAGCACCCATCCCCAAAGCCCTTCTATTAAAAATTTCTTTCTGTCAGGCCTGTATCTACCATTGTCAATCAGACAATATTGTCATTTAATTTTATTTTAAAAAATTGTATACCATTTAACATGTTTTATTTCAACATACTACTAGATCTCTTAATACTTCTTAGAACTCAAAACAAATTATTAAAAACCTTTGTATTTCATGTCATATTATATAAGGAAATCAAATTTGGAAGAATAATTCATGCTGTTTTGAATTCTTACATTACTTATACATTTTAATAGCTAATCAACTCTTAAGCATACATTTTTAAAATTTTTTTTTTCATAAGTTGTTGGAGTACAGGTGATATTTGGTTACATGGTTAAGTTCCTTAGTGGTGATTTGTGAGATTTTGGTGCACTCATTACCCTAGCAGTATACACTGCACCATATTTTTTGTCTTTTATCCCTCTTCCTGCTCCCACTCTTTCCTCCAAGTCCCTAAAGTCATTGTATCATTCTTATGCCTTTGCATCCTCATAGCTTTGCTGCCACATATTAGTAAGAGCATACAATGTTTGGATTTCCATTCCTGAGTTACTTCACTTATAATAGTCTTTGATCTCATCTAGATCATTGAAGATGCTGATGATAATTCATTCCTTTTTATGGCTGAGTTGTATTCTATCATATATATATATATATATATACATGGTTATAGAATACATACATATATATGTATATATGATAGAACACAACTCAGCCATAAAAGGGAAAAGAAAGGATGGCTATATATATATACAACTTCTTTATCCACTCATTGATTGATGGGCATTTGGGTTGGTTCCACGATTTTGCCATTGTGAATTGTGCTGCTACAAACATGAGTGTGCAAGTATCTTTTTCAAACAACGACTTTCTTTCCCTTGGGTAGATACCCAGTAGTGGGATTGCTGGATCAAATGATAGTCCTACTTTTATTCTTTTGCCATGCAAAAGCTCTTTATTTTAATTAGGTCCCAGCTATTTGTCTAACTTTTTATTGCATTTGGTTTGGAGTTTTTGGTCATGAAATCCTCACCTAAGCAAATGTCTAGAAAGTTTTCCAATGTTATCTTCTAGAATTTTTATGGTTTCAGGTCTTAGGTTTCAGTCCTTAATCAATGTTAAGTTGATTTTTGTATAAGGTGAGAGATGAGAATCCACTTTCTTTCTCCTACCTGTGGCTAGCCAATTATCCCAGAACCATTTTTTGAGAATGAAATTCTTTCCTACTTTATATTTTTGTTTGATTTGTCAAAGATCAGTTGGCTGTAAGTATTTGGGTTTATTTCTGGGTTCTCTATTCTCTTCCATTGGTCTATGTGCCTATTTTTATACCAATACCATGCTGCTTTTGTGACTATGGCCTTAAAGTATAGTTTGAAATCAGGTACTGTGATTGCTCCAGATTTGTTCTTTTTGCTTAGTCTTGCTTTAGCTATGCGAGTTCTTTTTTGATTCCATATGATTTTTGGAACTGTGTTTTCTAACTCTGTGAAGGATGATGGTGGCATATTGATGGAGATTGTGTTGAATTTGTAGATTGCTTTTGGGAGCATGGGTCATTTTCATAATATTGATTCTAACCATCCATGAGCATGGGATGTGTTTCCGTTTGTGTTGTCTATGATTTCTTTCAGCAGTATTTTGTAGTTTTCCTTGTAGAGGTCTTTTGATTCCTTGGTTAGGTATCTTCCTAAGTTTTTTTGGTTTT
This sequence comes from Cheracebus regulus, assembly GCA_963574635.1. Lineage (NCBI taxonomy): Eukaryota > Metazoa > Chordata > Mammalia > Primates > Pitheciidae > Cheracebus > Cheracebus regulus. Next base: position 25,219 of record CAUYQU010105330.1, read on the forward strand.
TGTTTTTGTTTTTTGTTTTTTTGTTTTTTGTTTTTTTCAGTAAGTCTAAAATGGGTTGAGTTCTTGATTTGATTCTCTGGTCGCTGTTTGTGTATAGAAGAGCTACTGATTTGTGTACATTAATCTTGTATTTGGAATCTTTGCTGAATTCATTTATCAGTTACAGGAGCTTTCTGGAGGAGTCCTTAGGGTTTTCAAGGTAAACAGTCAGCAAACAGGGACAGTTTGACTTCCTCTTTACTGAGATGGATGCCCTTTTTTTCTTTCTCTTGTCTGATTGCGCTGGCTAGAACTTCCAGTACTATGTTGAAAAGGAGTGGTGAAAATGGGTATCCTTGTCTTGTTCCTGTTCTCAGAGGGAGTGTTTTCAACTTTTCCCCATTCCATATTATGTTGGCTGTGGATTTGTCATAGATGGCTTTTATTACATTAAGGTATTTCCCTTCCATACCAATTTTGCTGAGGGTTTCAATTACAAAGGGATGCTGGATTTTGTCACATGCTTTTTCTGCATTTATTGAGATGATTATGTGATTTTTGTTTTTAAGTCTCTTTATGTAGTGGATCACATTTATCTACTTGCATATGTTAAACCATCCCTACATCCCTGGTTTGAAACCCACTTGATCATGGTGGATTATCCTTTTGTTATGTTGTTGGATTTGGTTAGAAACTAGTTTGTTAAGGATTTTAGCATCTATGTTCATCAAGCACATTGGTCTATAGTTTTCTCTGCTGGTTGTGTCCTTCCCCGGTTTTGGTGTTAGGGTGATGCTGGCTTCACAGACTAAGTTAAGGAGGGTTCCTTCTTTCTCTATCTTGTAGAATATGTCAAAAGGATTGGTACCAATTCTTTGAATGTCTGGTAGAATTCTGCTGTGAATCCGACTGGTCCTGGATTTTTTTTGTTGGTAATTTTTAAATTACCATTTCAATCTTGCTGGTTGTTATTGGTCTGTTCAGGATAGCTAATTCTTCCTGATTTAAGCTAAGAGGATTTTATTTTTCCTGAAATTTATCTAACTCTTCTAGATTTTCTAGTTTATGTGCATAAAGTTGTTCATAGTAGCCTTGAATGCTCTTTAGTATTTCAATGGTGTCAGTTGTAATATTTTCTGTTTCATTGCTCATTGAGATTATTTGGATTTTGTCTTTTCTTTTCTTGGTTAATCTGGCTAACGGTCTATCACTTTTATTTATCTTTTCAAAGAACCAGTTTTTTTGTTTCATTTATCTTTTGTAATTTTTTTGTTTCAATTTTATTCAGTTCTGCTGTGGTCTTTTATTTCCTTTCTTCTGCAGTGTTTGGGTTTGGTTTGTTCTTGTTTCTCTAGTTCCTTGAGGTGTGACAGATTGTCAATTTGTGCTCTTTCAGACTTTTTGATGTAGGTATTTGGGACTATGAACTTTTCTCTTAGCACTGCCTTAGCTGTATCCCAGGGGTTTTGATAGGTTGTGTCATTATTGTCATTTAGTTCAAAAACTTTTTTAATTTCCATGTTACTCTCATTTTTGACCCATTGCTCATTCAGGAACAGGTTATTTAATTCCCATGTAGTTTCATGGTTTTGAAGGTTCCTTTTGGAGTTGATTTCCAGTTTTATTCCACTGTCATTTGAGAGAGTGCTTGATATAATTTCAATCTTCTTAAATTTATTGAGGCTTCTTTTATGGCCTATCATATGGTCTATCTTGAAGAATGTTTCGTGCACTATTCAATAGAATGTGTATTCTGCAATTGTTGGATAAAATGTTCTGTATATATCTGTTAAGTCCATTTGTTCCTAGGTATAATTTAAAGCCATTGTTCCTTTGTAGCCTTTCTATCTTGATGACCTGTCTAGTGCTTTCAGTGGAGTATTGACATTCCCCACTATTATTTTGTTAATGTCTATTTTATTTCTTAGATCTATTAGTAATTATTTTATAAATTTGGGAGCTCCAGTGTTAGGTGTATATATGGTTAGGATTGTAATATTTTCCTGTTGAACAAGGCCTTTCACCATTATATAATGTCCCTCTTTGTCTCTTTTAACTGCTGTTGCTGTAAAGTTTGTTTTGTCTAATATAAGGATAGATACTCCTGCTTGCTTTTGGTGTTCATTTGCATGAAATACCTTTTCCCACCCTTTTACTTTAAATTTATGTGAGTCCTTATGTGTTAGGTGAGTCTCCTGAAGACAGCAGATAGTTGGTTGAGTTCTTCTCCATTCTGTGATTCTGTATCTTTTAAGTGGAGCATTTAGGCCATTTACATACAATGTTAGTATTAAAATGTGAGGTACAATTGCATTTATCATGCTCTTTGTTGGCTGTGGATTTTGGTTTTTTGTTTTTGCTTTCTAACTTGTATTTTTATAGGTCCTGTAAGATTTATCCTTTAAAGAGGTTCTGTTTTTATGTGCTTCCAGGATTTGTTTCAACATTTAGAGTTCCTTTTAGCAGTTTTTGCAGTGGTAGCTTGGTAATTACAAATTCTCTCAGCATTTGTTTGTCTGAAAATGGCTTTATATTTCCTTCATATATGATGCTTGGTTTTGCTGGATTAAAAAAAAAATTCTTGGCTAATAATTGTTTTGTTTGAGGAGGCTGAAGATAGGGCCCCAATCCCTTCTAGCTTGTAGGTTTTCTGCTGAGAGGTCTGCTGTTAATCTGATAGGGTTTCCTTTAGAGGTTATCGGGTGCTTCTGTCTCACAACTCTTAAGATTCTTTCCTTTGTTCTTACTTTGTATAACCTGATAACAATGTGCCTAGGTGAAGATCTTTCTGTGATGAATTTTCCAGGTGTTCTTTGTGCTTCTTGTATTTGCATCCTTTGTCTTCTGTTACCAAAGTGGGTAGGGAAGGACCATCAGGTGGGGGTGGGGCTAGGTGTGTCTGAGCTCAGACTCCCCTTGAGTGGGTCTTGCTGTGGCTTCTGTTGGGAATGGGGTTGAGATTCCCAGGTAACTAGAGTTGTGTACCTACGAGGATTATTGCTGCCTCTGCCGAGTCAAGTAGGTTGCCAGCGGTCATAGGCCTCACCCAGCTCCCATACAAACTGACATTCTGGTCTGACTTCCACCATGCTCCCCACAATAGCCCAAGTCTTTTTCTAGGTAGAGGGTGAGTCAGGCTTGAAAACTTGCCTGAGGCTTTCTGCCTCCCAGCTGCAAAAGAAAAGGGCTTTGGTTCTTCTCCCACCTGTGAAGTCTGCAAGCTGGATTCATGCCCTCCCCTGAGTTCTGACCAGGAGGCTTCTGGCCCCATTCAAACTGTTTCAAATTTCAGTTAGAGAAGTCCTTCTCCCTGTGAGGTTTACTCCCTGCTCCTCTGGCCACCAACCTGATAGATCCCTGTGGTGTCAGGCAGGAATGGGCTAATTGGGGATTCAGCAAGCTCTCAGGGCATTTCTGTTGCTTCCTCTACCCCTGTGTTTTACTCAGCTTGGCTCTCTAACTTGACTCAGCTCTAGATAAAGTTGGGAACTTCTCCCACAAACAGACCTTCAGGTTTTCCAGTGGAGGTGTGTGTTTGGGAAAGGGGTTCTCCCTTTCCCACTTCTAGAGTTGTGTCACTCACAGTATTTGGGGTAATACCTCTCCCAGTTCCTACAGGAGCAGTCCACTTCCTTCAGATGGTCTGTGGGTTCTCTCAGGATTGCTGGTTTGTTCTTGCAGTCAATCTGGAGCTAAAATTCATAATACAAACCTCCTGCATGTTGCTCTGTCTGGAGCTGCAATTCTGTTCTGCCTCATATCTGCCATGACATCTGAATGTCATTTTAATTATCTTTATGTAAAATATCACAAACCAGATCAAAAATTTCTCTCCAGACCTTTTCCCCCATCTAATATTTTCTTTATGGTTGGTGGCACTACAGTTATTACAGTTCTATCAATTTAATAAACTCTATTTTGTATTTCTCCCTATTCTTAACTCCTTATATATCTTTAATAACAAGTCTTTTATGTTATTAACCTTTAGTTTCACTGAGATTTCACATCACTTCTGTTGGTTCTTTCCTTTCCTCTCAGATATTTTCCTTTCATTTAATCTTCTAGACTTGTCTATTTCTGCCAATCTATGGAATGCTCATTTTCTATACAACTCCATTGCTAATTTTTATTATTTTATTTTGCTCTCTCCCTGGGCAAACTTATTCAAGAACATACAATTCAACACACCTTATGTTATGATGATTCTATATTCTATCAACCCAGACTTCTTCCAAAATAACAAATTTGGTTTACATAAACACCCCAAATCTCACAAAATTTTTATTCACCTTCCTAACATAATTGATTGAGTCATCTTCCACCATGCCTTTAACCATAACTCATTGCTCCTTCTCATTCCCTTCTGCATATCTCAAGATAGTAGATCACAACCCTTTTTAATTTTGCTTCAGAAATGTTCCTGTTTCACATTTAGTTACTCTCCATCTCCACTGTCACTGACACTATGTTTGACTTAAGGACTTCATTTATTCTTAACTCGGACAGTTAAAACTACATTTTAATGGGTCTTTTGTTCCCTTAATTCACCTGCCACATTTTCTACAGAATTGTATTCCTAAAACACAAATTTGATTTTAACATCCTTCTGTTAAGAGCTTCTCTAATCACCATAGATTTATTATTGCCTCTAAAATCCAAATTACTTAACAAGATTCCAACCTTCATCTCTGCCATTATACCTCACTATTACCGATAATGCCATTCTAATCTATTAATACCAAATTATCCACTGTTATGCTAACAGGAAACCTCCCATTTACTATTCTGATACAGCCTAAAACACCCTAGTCATCCATCAAGACTCAATCCAAATCCTATTTCTCATGTGAACTTTTCCATTACTGATCTAGGCAGAATAATCACTCCATATCCGTTGATGCCATGGAAAAATTTATCACACAGTGCTAAAATTACTTGTTTACATACATATGCTCCTCCCATTAGAATGTGAAATTCCCCAAAGTGAAGATTATGTCTTATACTTAGTTGTATTTTTAAAGTTTAAAAATTAGGAGGCACAAAAATGTCAAGGAAGGAAGAAAGGAATCAAGAGACGGAGGAAGGTAGGAAAGAAACATTCCTTCAATATCCCATTTCTTTCTAATTTTCATACCTACCAGCTTATCCAGATCTTTATCACATCATGCCAGAATTACTTGTATGTGGCTATAATTCCTTACATTGGACTTGTAGAACCTTACAAAAATTAAACTAAGATCTACAAATAAATAAAATGCCCTCTAGAGTATAGGCTTAGAGTATTGCATGCAAAAGTATAAATTAGTAAAATGGTACCTGCTTTAATTGAATACACTATTTGAAAAAAAACTTTGAAGTTAAATAATTCCTTTTCCAAACACTTTCAGATAATGGAAAGGTTAATCAGATACAACTCAGGCAGGTGGAAATGACAATCTGAACACTTTTGTGGTTTGTAATGATTTCAGATGTTTTATTGCTGAAGTGTAAGTTAAGGTAGAAAAAGAATAAGGAAAAAACAGTATTAAAGCAAATAGTGTATATGTTAGTAAAGACATATTTACCTGATGATTCATCCCTTCAAAAATATGTATTTAATACTAACTATTGTGCTGTTTGTGAATGCTTGTGAATGCAAAAGTAAATGAGACTTTCAAAATTTCCTCAAAAGACGAACAGGAAAAAACATGTGTGTGAGTGAGTGTATGTGTGTGCCTAGAGATCTACTGGGTTTACTTTTCTGCCTTAATCAACTAGAAAATCTAAACAAAAATATATGAACAATTGTCTTTCAACTTAAACAACAAGAAGAATAGGAAAGTGACCTCTCAGAGCAGTGAAATCCATGAGGTGAGCCTTATGATTATTTGAAGGTTATTTCCAGGCTGAAGCAAAGGGAGTGTGATATCACTTGACTGTGTCCCCACCAAAATCTCATGTTGAATTCCCATGGGTTGTGGGATGAACCCAGTGGGAGGTAATTGAATCATGGAGGCAAATCTTTCCCATGCTGTTCTCACAATAGTGAATAAGTCTTAAGAGATGTGATTGATGGTTTTATAAGGGACAGTTTTGCTGCACAAACTCTCTCTTGCCTGCTGCCATCCATGTAAGACATAACTTGCTCCTCCTTGCTGTCTGTCATGGTTGTGAGATCTCCCCAGGTTCTAAAGCCTAAAGCAACACCATTAGTGTATAATATCTCTGGTCAACCTCCCCCTGAGAGAGCCATCCAGAATGAGTAAGGGTTAGTTCATAGGACCACATCAGTAAACAAGTTAGGTAAACTCCCTACATTTCTTTATTTCTACTCTAATTTATTTAGCTAAGAGGACAAGGCTGCCTTCAGGCAAGTATTACAGTAAAAATCCTTTAGCCTTACTAAAGGGTTTGTGTATATTCTCTATAACTAAAGTTTTCCCCACCAGGCTGACTGAATCGCCACACACACACACACACACACACACACACACACACACACACACAAACTAGCCAGGTGTGGTGGTGCATGCCTGCAATCTCAGCTACTCAGGAGGCTGAGGCAGAAGAATTGCTTGAACCTGGGAGGCAGAGGTTGTGGTGAGCCAAGATCGCTCCATTGCCCTCCAGCCTGGGCAAAAAGAGTGAAATTCCGTCTCAAAAACAAACAAAAAAAAAGTATAGTAAAATAATTACACAAAACTAGATGGTACAACCACCTAGGATATATGGTATAGCCTATTGCTACTAGGTGACAAACCTGTACAGCATGTGACTGTACTGAATACCATAGGCAAATATAACACAATAGTATTTGTGTACCCAAACATATCTAAATATAGGAAGGGTACAATAAAGATTGGCTATAAAAGATAAAAACTGATACACCTGTATAAAGCACTTACCATGATAGGAGCTTGCATGACTGGAAGTTGCTCTGGGTAAGTCAGTGAGTGAGTGGTGAGTGAATGTGAAGGGCTACAATATCACTGTATAGTACTATAGACTTTATGAACACTGTACACTTAGGCTACTAAATTTATTTAAAAATTAAGTAATTGTGCTACAGTGTTACGATAGCTACAACATAACTAGGCAGCAGAAATTCTTCAACTCCATTATAATCTTATGGGATTACTGTCCTATACATGGACCACTGACATTTAAGACTGTATTTATAATGAAGATTTTGTCTAAAAATTAACTACGTTCCTTGACTATGAGGAACACATATTCCCTCTCAACCAAAATCCAACAGAAATCCATCTTTAAAAATATAAATCTATTGTATTTAACTGAAAAAGTAAGCTCTGCTGTGGGAAGACAAAAGACAGTAATTAAAATCATAATCATAAAGCCAAGCCAGCTTTGCACCACAGAGTTAGATCCCTGAGTCCCAAGAGATCTAGTTGAAGCATTCTTAATGTTTACCAAGATACAAATATGTTTGATGGATATATGTTCTAGTAAATTCTAAGTCTAACCAGATTTATCTAAGAATTAGACCTAAAAATAATTTGAAATAGCATTCCTTAGAGGATTAAGACAGTGTTTCTTTTTGTTAGGACTCACACCATGATGTTCCGAGTTTACACCTCAGGAAATGAGCAGTTGATTATTTTCCACAGAGCAGTCACATTATGCCTCCTGGGAAAATGCAATATTCTCCTAATCTTCATAGCATAGTACAAGATGTATTTTAATTTTAAATTATTCTTTGATGAGATGATTAGACAAAACTATTTTTAAGTTAACATTTGAGTAAAAGACAAAAATAAGATAAAGAGATTCATAAACTCTAAAACACTATATAGGTGAAATTGTAGTCACTGTTATTGTTTTTGACATGTTTATTGGTTAAAGACTATATCTATGCAATTTTTTTCCCTACCTCACTCCTGACAACAAAACAGGTTCCATATAGAATTTTAATACATACACACTGCAGTATGTTTTTATTGGATTGGCTGTGTTTATCTATGTTAACTACCCTATACCTTGAGGCACAAGCACCTAATTTATTTTAAAAATTACTTAAGTATAAGTAATAGGTATGTAGTCACAATTATAAAAATCAAATAAGTAAATTCAATAAATCAATATATGCTTTAAATTAAAATATATGGGCATGTTACTTATTAAAAAATTGTAATGCAAAGGATAAATCCTTGAGGTGATGGATACCCCATTTACCCTCATGTGATTATGAGACATTGCATGCCTATATCAAAATTTCTCATATACTCCATAAATATATGCACGTACTACATACCTATAACATTAAAAAAAATTTTTTTTCAAAGATCAACTCAATGAAATAAAATGAGAAGGCAAGATGACAGTAAAAAGGATAAAAAGGAATGAACAAAGTCTCCAAGAAATATGGGACTATGTGAAAAGACCTAATCTACGTTCGATAGGTGTACCTGAATGTGACGAAGAGAATGAATCCAAGCTGGAAAATACTCTTCAGGAGATTATTCAGGAAAACTTCCCCAACCTAGCAAGGCAGGCCAAGATTCAAATCCAGGAAATACAGAGAACACCACAAAGGTATTCCTCAAGAAGAGAAACCCCAAGGCCCATAATCGTCAGATTCACCAGGGTTGAAATGAAGGAGAAAATGCTAAGGGCAGCCAGAGAGAAGGGTCGGGTTACCCACAAAGGGAAGCCCATCAGACTCACAGCAGATCTCTCAGCAGAAACCCTACAAGCCAGAAGAG
>CAUYQU010105332.1:0-61599 GCA_963574635.1 Cheracebus regulus
TCTAAAATCTCTTCCTCTTTCTCTTTCATTTTTTCTTTCTTTTGCTGTTTCTTTCTTTCTCCTTTTCTCTCTTTCTCTAAAATCTCTTCCTCTTCCTTTCTCTCTTTCATTCTTTTTATTCTAAAAAAAAAAAAAAAAAAATAATAATAATAATAAATACAATGTAGTATATTTATACAATGACATATTTGGCAAGAAGAAGGAGTAAGTACTAATATATACTACAATGTGCATAAATCTTGAAAGTATACTAAATAAAAGATGCCGGTCACGAAGGGATCATATAGTGTATGATTCCATTTGTATAAAATGTCCAGAATAGAAAAATCTATAAAGACAAAGCAACTTAGCGGTTGCTTAGGGATGGGGGTTCAGGAGAATGGGAGTGTCTGCTAACAGGGATGGAGTTTCTTTTGGAAGTGATCAAATTGTTCTAAAGTTGATTGTGGTGATGATTGTTCAGCTCTGTAAATATACTAAAAAGCATTAAATTGCACACTTTAAATAAATGAATTGCATGGTATGTGAATTATATCTCAATAAAGCTGTTAAAAACAAATACAATGATATGAATTGAGATAATCTTTATTCCAAAAGTTAAAATAAAAAGGAATTTATCCCAAGGAAAACAATTTCTTTTAGAAATGAGAAAATTTGAAACAATTTAGTTGTATTATAGAGAAAATTATGAAATTAAATTTGAATAAAGGAGTTTGCTCCAGAATGCTTTCTCTTAAAAATGAATCTGTGATGGTAAAATGTTGGTGACAAGTTTTGCATTCTAAGTAGTAGCAGATTCAAAATGTTCTGGTTGCCTTCAAACCTCTTTGATCTTCTTGTTTTCAGAACTCCTCTGGTACTCATTGTCTGCATTACTTATTGGCAATTAACCAGATACTTTTTTTTAATCTGGAGAAGATGATTATCTCTATCCTGTGAAGGGTCACTTAAGTGGCCTTTTTGTAGAAAAGATACAGCAACCCTCCTCCCCCGATTCTCCTAGAATTAGAGTTTTATAAAATATTTTATGTTTTAAGTCAGTTAGCAAATGTTTCCTTCCACCATGTTTCACAGAGCTAGTAGCTGGGGAGGAGTGAACCAGTTTTACCCAGAGCCTTCCAGAATGTAAGGGAAAAACATCTGATTTGTCTTCCCTGAATTTAAGGTCAAGGAGTCTTGTTGAGGAAAGCATGGGGGGAGTCTGGTCATAGCCTAGGAGCTGGGAGAAAGGCCCCTTGAAATAAAATTATTCTGAGGAAGCAGGAGTCTGGCTGGAGGCCTAGACAAGGGTCTGAGTGCTTTGGTGACGCAGGATGTAACGGATGCTGGGTGCCCTGTAGTTCAGTCTTCCTAGAACTCTGTGGAATTTGAAGACAAGGGTTGAACCTGGACTTGTGACCTGAGAAGACAGTAGTCTTGGTGCCTGAAGTGGTTCCTTATGATAAAGTACATCTTGAGTGGTGATAGACCCGAAATGTCTCAAATGGTGCAGCAGCATTTAATGATAACATTTGTAATAGCACTTACAATATTGTCCTCCTTTTCTTTCCAGTTGGCATTTGGAGGATGAGGTTCCTGTTGGACTGAGAAAAACATGGGTAATATGCCTCTATTTCCATATTGCTCTTGTGTCTAGATGTTCTATCCATTATTGAAAGTGAAATATTGAGGTCTCCAACTACATGAGTGAAACTATCAAGTTCTCCCTTCAAATACGTCAGTGCTGGGTCATATAGTTTGAGGCTCTGTTGTTTGCTGCATATATGTTACAATTGTTATAGCTTCTTGAGGAATTTACTCTTTTATTAATACAGATGGTGTTTGATTTACAATAGTTTGACTTACAGTTTTTTGACTTTACAATGGTGTAAAACCGTTACACTTTTGACTTAGTGTGTAGTATTCAATAAATTACATAAGATATTCAAAACTTTATTATAAAATAGGCTTTGTGTTAGATTATTTTGCCCAATTGTAAGCTAATAGACATTTTGGACTTACGATATTTTTAACTAATGTTAGAAATAGAAAAGAATTTATCCCAAGGGAAATAATTTCTTTAAAATAAAAAAATGGAAAAATTGGAAACAATTTAACTGTGCTATAGAGAAAATAATGAAATTAAATTTGGACGTAACCCCATCATAAATTGGGGAGCATCTGTATATTATGTCCTTTTTTGTATCTTATTATAATTTTTCTTTTTGAGACAGGGTCTCTCTCTGTTGCCTAGACAGAAGTGCAGTGGCACAATTATAGCTTACTGCAATCTAAAACTCCAGGGCACAAGCAATCCTCCCACCTTAGCCTCCCAAGTAGCTGGGACTACAGGCACGCACCACCATGCACGGCTAATTTTCTTACTTTCCGTAGAAATAGGGTCTCACTATGTTGTCAAGGCTTGGTCTCTCAAAGTGCTAAGGTTACAGGCATGAGCCACTGTGACTAGCCTATGACAATTTTTGGCTTAAAGTATATTTTTTCTAATATTAGTATAACCTCCCAGCTCTCTTTTGGTTAGTTTGCATGGAATATCTTTTTCCATTCTTTCATTTTCAACCTATTTGTTCTTAGATGTTAAATGAGTCTCTTGTAAAAAATTTGTGATTGTTCAGCTGCTTTCTGGTTATTTCCAAATAACTGATTAACCCAGAACAGATATTTATTGAGAAGCTACCAGATACAAAGCAGTATACTATAAACACTCTCTCTCTGTGTGTGTGTGTGTGTGTGTGTGTGTGTGTGTGTGTGTGTGTGTGTGTGTGTGTGTGTGTGTGTGTGTGAAATAAACCTTGCTCTCCCTGCAAGAGCTTAGAGTCTGGCTGGGGTGATAAGATGCATATGTATGAAGCAGTAGGGACTATGACATAGCAGATACATTTAGAAGCTGACTGTGTGGTACTGATCATGGGATGTCAGAGAAGGACATCTGTCTTGCTACAGATGTCCTGTAGCAAGGGTTGCAGGAGTCAGAGGAAGCTTTGGATAGCAGTAAGCTTTGGATAGCAGAAAGAATGGGAGTGAGACCTGAAGGATGGGTAAGGTTTGGATTGACTTAAAGAGAGGGGTTATACCCACCAGGATTATTGACCTGGGTGCAAGTACAGAAACAAGAAAAAGCATACTGCATTCAAGGAACTATGGTGGGCTGATGTGGAGTATGGGTGAGAAGAGAGGGAAGAGTCTCTTTGTTATAATCCAGGACCTCCATTGGTGGCCTCTCGGCCTTTCTGTACAACTTTAGGGCATAGACTAACTGACCCTGTGAAACCCAAAGGTGTTTTTTCCTTCCAGAATGAGAGTCAGATATATAATATAGGTGGACTCTGGCTTGATAAAGCCAATTTTATGGCAAACTTTGTTTCCCCACAAACATTGCCACATCGAAAGACATAAGTTATGTCTGCAGGGGATCAGGAAGACAAATTAGGAACATATTGGGTTCAAAGTTAGGGGCTCTGGTGTTAAAACCTCCCTGGGCTCAGTTGCTACATCTGTCTTTGTGAAGAATGCACTATGTCATCTTTAAGTCACCATAATATTTGAGGATTAATGAAGCCACTGATTGCTGCCTGTTGATAGGGAGTTTGGAAATGAAGACAAGAATCCCAGAGTAAAGAGGAGCCTTAAAGCTTTGAGGGCAACTCCTTATTTCCTAATACTCTTGTCCAAAAAGTTGTGGGTTCCTTGTCTGAATGTCTCTATGGAGTCCTGTCTTCTAATGCTGAATCATTCTTTATTAAGAAGTGATTTTTTAAAAATGATTTTAAAATATCTATTTCAACTCTTTCTTATTTTAAAATCTAATCCAGATTTTTTGTTCTCTAGGTAAGGTCATACATGAATTAGTTTTGTCTCAAATGGATTTTGATATAACTTTTTAAGACTGTATAAGTAATGCATAATTAAATTCTGATGTGACTTTTAAGAACTATAAAAAGTAATGCATAATTAACTTCGAATAATTGGAAAATTTAGGAAAGCTAAAAATAAGAAAACAAAAATTACACCCAATTCTATCCCATTATGCAGAGAAAATTACTGTTATCAATCATTTTAATGATTTTACTTCCTAGTTGGCTGACTCTATCTGTATATCTATCCATATATATATATATATACATATTTGATTTTAGTAAAGTTACAGGTTATTTTACATACTACTTTAAACTTACTTTTTTATTTAACATCAAAGATCATTCAAGACACCTTTCGATTTAAACATATTTATTGAGCACCTACTATGTGCTAAGCACTGTTCAAGGTACCTGAGATTGTCCAATGAATATAGAGCTTATATTACTTTTATGTCAATAAATACATACAAAGTATCATTTGTTGGCCTAGTATCCTCTAAAATAAAGCTGTAGCTGAATTTCACATTGGTTAGGTATTGCTGGATTTTTAAGGTTTCCTACTCTTCCCTGTTTTCTGTCTTTAGTTCATCATTCTTTTTTTTCCCCCATTAAAATATCAGCAAATGTTTGAGTTTGGCTTCTCAATGAGACTTCTAGTTCCCACCCAAATCTCTGTCCAACCTCTTTTTTAGCAACAGAACACCCATTTTATTTGAGATGTCACCGTGACCAGTTAAAAAACCCTATTCTCCATTCTCCCTTATATGGTGAAACTTATTTTTAAGTTCTAGTAAAATATTATGTGGGACTTCCAAGACGGCTTCATAAAGGAAGCTAATTCCCTTCCACCATTTCTCCTTCCTCAGTCATACTTCCTAGAATATGGATGTGATGACCAGGACTCCAGCTGCCATCTTGAATCATGAGGTGACTTTGAGGATGGAAGCCACAGTGTGAAGGAGCAAGTTCCTGCTTGAATGAGTCTGAGATTGGCATTTAGATCTTCAAATGTGGTGAGACAATCAACAGGCCTGACCTTCATTTGCTTCAATTTTTTCCTCTCATTTCCTGATCTCCCCTCCTCTCTCAGGTGTTTGTACCTTGTGTTCTCATCTGGTTGACTTCCCTGTGGGATTTTCTCTCCACTCGGTTCCTCCATATTCTTGCAGTTGAGAGAGATGAAATATCAATAACTTTTCTAATCCAAAGCCAACAGGCTGTCAGAACCAAGAGCGAAAACAAAGCAAGTGAGGAGGGTATAGGAGAAAGATGCTATGGGGTTGCCATGGCTAATATCTCATCATTTGAAAGAGTCAGGAATCTAAGAATATTGAACTAATCTTTTTAGAGAGAGCATTTGTTTTAGCTAGGCAACTCTAAAAAGGGGATGAGACCCAGAGGAGGAAGGAATGGAAGGTGGCATTGAAGCGTAGATAGATTATGAAGCAATGATTTTGATAATCAAACCATTGTCATTTATTGTCTGTGGGTTGTGAAACGTGCAAAGATGAGATTTGTTCATTAGACATTAAGTAAAACTGAATGCTGAAAATGGATCACAGCACAGAACATGATGTTTGATGTAAGGAAATGCGTAGGAAACTTTGGGTAACTGTTTTACTTGCTAATAGCCCAGAAATGAGCATTGGTGAGTGGGGAAATTGGAGGAGGGGTATGTAGTTGGGGATGGTGTCTGGAGGGGTAGCACTGATGGAGTTAGATGTGGGGATGGGGTGGGGAGAAGAGTCTTGGGGATGTCTTTTCAGGTATTACATGAGTCAATAGGGCTTCTGAGGGAAGGAATGTTTCTTGTGAATAGAAGGTCTTTGCTATAGTTGAGCACATGAGTGTGATCAGTCAGCTTCCCTTTTTCTCCCTTCCTCCCTTACTCTCTTCCTTCCTTCTTCCTCTACAACAAATATTTTTAAACCTCTACTCTATGCCAGGCACTGTGCTATTAAGGATCCTAGCTCATTTAAAATTGCCTTTATATTCATGACTGGGTAGGAGGGAGGGTGGGAGTACCATTAGGGGCTGTTGGAATAGCAGATAAGGAAGCTAAGGCCCAGAGGGGCAGTCAGAGATACTCAGTAGTACATTTGCAGTCTCTCCATCAACCCAACAATCCCCTGGGCTAACTGGCCTGGAAGTGGACAGTATTCTACCTCCTTATAGCCCTGGAGCCTCCTGCATGCAAGTTCCCTGGAGCTCTTATTGAATATACAGGCCTTTCTGTTCAGCGTATTCAGCAACTCAGAGCCTTATAGTAGAACAATTGGAGGAGAATTGTCAGATGGAGAGGAGGGAGAATGAAAGGGAAGACAGAAGACAAAAGCCGGAGAAAAGAACAGCTCAAGAAAGGTTTGCTGGAAAGTTCAAATTTTTCCATGCATATTGAACAAGAAGAAAAGTGCTGAATAAATGCACTCTGAGACATTGATTACAGTCTGGGTGGGGCTGTCTCATTACATGAGCCCTCATTATGTTATACTTAAAAAGCATAATATCCTGTAACCTGAGGGGAATAAGCCAGCCAAAGCACTTGCGGGATTTACCCTGGGAGCTATAGCCACCCTTGGCATTCTTCATAAACAGATTTTTATCAGGAGAAAACCTCAGGCTAGGGTGGAGGAGGGCCCCTCTCCCCTCTGAGTGAAAATGCCAGGATTTGAGTGACTCTCTCCTCTCTTCTCAGTTCTCTTAACAGAAGCTACATCTCAAAGGGCCTCAGGTTCATTCGAAGGATCTCAGTTTGGTTTGCTCATTTCTTTCTCCATCAAGTATTATGGAACACCAACTATATGCCAGATATGTGGCTGGGTGCTGGATACAAGAGCCAAAATTGACTTGGTTTCTGCCTTCATTAAGCTTCAGGATAAAAAATTACACAAGTCAATGAAAAATGACCATGGTAACAATGGCTATGAAGAAAGATTATATTGTTTCAGAAGATGCATATAGGGAGATTTGACCTAGGCAGGGCTGAGACAGGTAGGCATTGACCAGGAAGAGGGTGGGTGAATGCTAGAGGGCAGTTGTGCACAGGGAATGGCATGCCAAGGTTGTTGGCAGGAGGAGAAAACTGCGGAAGACCACCGTGGGAGCATTTGGGGCTGGGCAGAGGCCGGATCCTACAGGGCTTTGGAAGCCCTGTTACTGGAAAGGGGTCCCAATCCAGACCCCTAGAGAGGGTCCTTGGATCTCATGCAAGAAAGCATTCAAGGCAAGTGTATAGACTGAAGTGAAAGTAAGTTTATTAAGAAAGTAAAGGAATAAAGAATGGTTACTCCCTAGACAGAGCAGCCCCAGAGGCTGCTGGTTGCCCATTTTTATGGTTATTTCTTGATTCTATGCTAAACAATGGGTGAATTATTCATGTCTCCCCCTTTTAGACTATATAGAGTTGTTGCCATAGCATTTGTGAACTGTCAGGGTACTCATGGGAGTCTAGCAGTGAGGACGACCAGAGGTCACTGTTGTCACCATCTCGGTTTGGTGGGTTTTAGCCAGCTTCTTTACTGCAAGCTGTTTTATCAGCAAAGTCTTTATCACCTCTATCTTGGGCTGACATTCTGTCTCAACCTGTGACTTAGAATGCCTATCTGGGAATGTAGCCCACTAGGTTTCAGCCTCATTTTGCAAAGCTCCTATTCAAGATAGAGTTGCTCTGCTTCCAACACCTCAGACAGCTGCATAAGAATTCCTGAGAAAAAGGGGAAGCCATGGTGTTCTAAGCAGAGGGTGATGGACTCACCAGCTCCTTGTGCCTCTCCCAAGGTCTCATTGCGCGTCAAGAGAAGCCTGTTCAGAGTCCTGACTCCCTCTGTCTTGCACTTGTTCCATCTAGGGATACCCACTGCCATTCATTCAGCCTTAGAAATTCCTCTCAAATGGATGTTTCCTGCTTCCCGAGCCCACTGCCTCTGCCAGAGTGGGAGGCCTAGCCTTTCCAACCCTGGATTGCTGCATCCTTCTATTCCTCCACTTGACAGTCTTCCCTCTGCAACCCACCCTCCATGGCTGGTTTCCTTCCTAAAACACACACTGACCTTTGCCTGGCTCCCCAGTGCCTAGAGTGGAAATTTCAGTCTCATTTAAGGAGCCCCCAATGCTCCGCTCCTTCTGAACTAACTCACCTGTTGCCTTATCTCCTTTCTCCCCAAATTCTTCCTACCTTCCCTGTACATCTGATGCTACAGCCCCAAGGACCTTCTCAGCTTTCCCCAAACAACACATCATCTCTGCTGTTCTGTCTTCCTAGAACGCCCGTCCTTCCCTCTTTTTACTGGAAAACTGTAACCATAATAGGTCCATTGTCTGATGTGTGGAACAAGGCAATACACCAAGATACTGGGCTGCAGCGGAGACAAGAGATTTAATTGTAGAGTTGCCCAAAAAAGATGAGAGAGCATCTCAAATCCATCTCCCTGAGGAGTTTGGGGCTAGGGTTTTTAAGGGTTTTGGAGTAGGCCAAAGTGTGGAGACCATGAATTGGTCAAATAGTACAGGGAGAAGTCCTGGGACAGGGAGATGAAGAAACTGTATTCTCATGCTAATTCCATTTCTTTGTGGGAGACTTCAAACTGGCTGGCATCAGCTATTTTGCTGGAATTTGGGATCTGAAAAATATCTTAAGTGATCTTTAAAAAAAGTGTTATGATTCAGATGTCAGAAATCTTTATAGGAACAATGGGTACACAAATGGTCAGGTATCTTGTGTTAGGAGACTTTTAGCAACAAGGAAGTGGGTCAAAGTGCAGTCTAATTAACACTTAATTATAACAATATTTTTGTCCAGAATTGTTGACCCTATGAGGATGGCTTCACCTCCTATTTCTCTATCAACATAGCAAAGGAAATGCCAGGACACCATCAGCTCTTCCAGGCAGGATAATTCTGCTGCTGCAGGTCCTTCTCCCTGGCTGGACTGAACCTCTGAGGGAAGATAGTCACATAGTACCTGGCCCATGGTGGATGCTCAAGAGATGATGATAGAAGAGGTCACATGTTATATGCTCTCATTTTTGTGAAATTTCCAGAATAAAAAAATGCATAGAGACAGAAAATAGATTAGTGGTTGCCAGGGGATGGGGGAGGAGGGAACTGGAAAGTATGAGGGTTGGAAACGGGTTTATAGCGTTGGTAAAAATTCGCACCAAGAAAATGGATCACTCAGCAAGGCTAGTTTACTTCCTGCAGAAAGGGTGCAGCCCGCTAGCAGTCTTGACACGAGAGCACACCTGAACAGAGGAGACAGGAACATTTATAACTTTCATAACCTGATGCAATTGCCTTACTGCTGTGTCTAGTTTCCATTGGCCAGAACGGGACCCTCACATTCTATGCTTGACCTGATTGGCTAAAAACTTGGGAATTTTCTAAAGAAGTAAAGCCAGAGGAGAATGAAGGAAAAGAGAAGGTAACTTGAGGGATGCTTAGAGAAGTGATAACATTTCCAAATAAGGAAGGGGAATAAGCTATAACCTAAGACTTGCCTGGGCTTGTCCAGGCATGTCAGGGCGAATATCTGGGTTAAAGTGTAAGAACTAAGAACACGGGATGCACTTATTTCTTTATTATGATTAACAGCTACTTTAAGATTATTAGAAAAAGCATTAAAGTAAATTAACCTTTGAAGATACTGTGATTTATTCTTAATGAACTAAGAGGAAAGCTTGGAAGAGGAACCTTTTATTTATTCTTATTTTCTACAATGAGGTTTCTTTCTGGGGTAATGAAAGTAGTCTGGAATTAGATAGGGGTGATGGTTGCCCAATATTTTGACTATACTAAAAACAATGGAATTGTATACTTTAAAATGGTTACAATGGTAGATTTTGTGGTAGATGAATTTTATCTCAATATTTTTATTTTAAAAATGTTAAATAAAATTTATAGGAGGCCGTTGATTGAGACCAAGCTCCAGCACTAGGCTCCTGTAGACCAAGCCAAAATGGAATCACTCGTGCTGAAGTCCTCCACATTACCAAAACGAAACTAAATTGTATATCTTACTTTGCAATAAATCAGAAAAAAGAGAGAGACAATAAGCAAATCTCCAAATAAGACAGTGTTAGCCCTCACGATAAGGAAGTCCCCTCTTCTTTAACCCTGAGGAAAGGGACCTAAGTATCCTGATGCTAACACTAATCCACTTTTTGTTCCCAGTTTCTGATTTCCTCAGCCTTTTCTGCCTGTAAAACCAACAACCTCTGCTCAGCTTATTGTAGCAATTTTCTAAATTTTTAGAGATGTTGCCCCAACTCATGAATTATAAACAAAAGCCAATTCCATCATTTAACTAAATTTGTTGTCATTTTGAATTTTGTCTTCTGACAGAAACGATGAAAAGATGAAGGGATAACACAATACTTTTTCTTATTTTCTAATTTGCTTTTATCCCAGATTCTTTTTGTTATTCTTCAGCTACTCCCCTATAAGCAACCATTATAATCTAAATGAAAGTGTTTACTCAATCACAAACCACATCTGAATTATAATCAAACACCAATTAGCAGTCTCTATATCGATGATGTCTGTTGCTTTTGCTGTTTGTCCTTTTCCTGCTCAAGTAGAAGTTCTGCATGGAGAGAAGCTGTCTAGGCCTGGTGGGTGTCCTCTCTAACACATCCATCTGTCCACCTTGCTGGAGACCAAACTTGGGCTAATCCCAGCAAAAGAGAAACCAGCAAGGAGAAAAGGCATCATTAGGAATGTAGTTTGACTGTGACAAGAATAACTCCTTAAAGCCCTTCACACACACACACACGGGTTCATTTATTCATCATGAAAACCAGTGCAGGGCAGGGGGCTACCTTTTGATGGAGAAAAAATGCTTCTGACTTGCCCTCACTGGTGAGTGGGCTGAGGGGGTGAGCTGGGCTCTTCTGACCTGTTGGTTATTTCTGTTGGATAAGGAGAGAGAATGTGCTGGGCTTTCTCTGCGTGAGGCTTGTACTTGTTACTCTCACTATTTCCTGAGTGGAGCCCAGTCTACCTGGAACACTGGAAAACAACAGGATGTACAAGCAGTGAAGGCACCACTGTGGCCACTTCAGGAGAGAATGGCAAAGACAAGTCCCAGTTAATGAAGTCGCCTATGACAATTCCACTTCAGACAATTAACTCAAGTTCCCATCTTCAGCCCCCAGAGACCTGAGACACATCATTAAGTGTAAATTATAGTGACTCCTCCACCTGAAGTGTCCTAAACATTCTTGTAACCAGAGAATTTTCAGCTGAGAAACTTAAGATATGAAAGAAAAAAATGGAGTTGGGGAACCAGTTACTGTATGAAAACTTTTATAAGTATTTTCCCAGGGATTAATAAGAAAATCTCCACTTATATTACGCAAAGATAATTTCAACCCCATTATAGATACATGATGTTATTATTTGTTTTAAGCTAACATTTTCATAGCACATGCTATGTTGTAAGTGACAGAGCAGGTACATCACTATCTTAGACAAGTAATGCCATTTTAAAGTTCTCCTTGAGCAAAAACAGCCTAAATCCAATCCATAAGACATCAGCTTAATGGCTAATGTCAGCATGACCATAAACCACAAATGACATCTCTGACTAGAAACATTCCAATCCTAAGATAAACCCCTCCCCAAACAGAGACATGTCAATCCCAAGATAACCTCCCCTTTCACTGGAGAGATGTCAGCCCCAAGATAATCTCCTCTCTAACCAGAGACATTTCAACCCACAAGAAGCTTCTCCTCCACACAGAAACATTCCAAGCCTTTGATAAGCTCTCACACCCTGAACCCTTAAATCCTCTTAGACTGTCAGAGAAAGTGCTCCTGAAAAAAAATCGCCCAGAAGCCGCTCTCAAGTTTATTCTCCAAAATAAACCTGTCTTTGACTGTTGAGCCACTTTTCATGTTTCTTTCTTCTTTAACTCTTACAGCAAGCACTATTTTAAGTGCTGTTGATAGACTAACCCATTTACTCTTCACAGCAACCCTATAAGTAGATTACTGTTAACCCTTTTTACATATGAGGAAATTAGGGCACAGATAATTTGCCCAAGGTTACACAACTAGCAAATGGCAGAGCTGGAATTTGAACTCAGGCTATCTGGCTTCAGAGTCCATTCAACAAACAGAGCCCCCAGGGCTGTGTGATTAGTGAGACAAGCAATCCATGCAAGCATGCAATTTGGGCTGAAAGACTCCCAGTGCAGGACACAGCACACAGAAAGTAAATCTGCATTTACTAGGATTTCATAGAAGAGTTATTTGTGATTGTGAAAAGCTTTCTTTCACAATCACAAATAACTTGTGTTGTGAAGTTTTGTTTTTTTTTCCCCCAAAAGGAAACTGATTACACGGACTATTTTCATATGTTTGTGAATTGGCCATTTGGGCCAGATTAAAGGGCTAGGCACTGGTGGGGAAAGGAATGGACAAAGTGGGATCAGCCTCATTATCCAGCCCCTCCATCCCATAGAGCATTCCCCAAGGCTGCATTCTTCATTTGAATGCATTTCAAAGTGCAGCCCGATTAATGCTTAGTTATAACAATATTTCTGTCCATAATTCTTGTTAACCCTGTGAGGATGGCTTCAACTTCTCTTCCTTTGTCCACATAGCGGAGGAAATGCCAGAACACCATTAGCTTTCCCAGGCAGAGTAATTCTGCTGCTGCAGGTCCTATTCCCTGGCTGGGCTGAACCCCTTGGAGGCAGACACTCACATAGTGCACAGCACATTCTTCAAATGAAGCATTCTTCATCTGTCTCCTGTGCCTTCCCCTTGCACACTGGATTCCTTTCACATTTCAAAAGACCTCAAATCACCTTCCTGTTCTCTAGAGAAAAGTGCCCTGTTTCTTAAGCAAAGTGCTACACAGAGATAGTTAAATAAATTTTCAAGTAAATAGGAGAGGGCTTCGGTAGTTCCCTGATGTAGAGGAGAGCCCAAATTATTTAAAAAGAGCATTGGAGAGACTCAGCAAATTCTGAATACAAGTTGGATGCCTGCCAACTTGGGCCTAGACAAAAGACCTAGCACCCACCTTCTCCCTTCCCCACCCCCATTCCCACCTCCTGGCTTCCTGAGAATCTCAGCAACTGTGCGAGTTCATCCAGGCCTAGGAACTGAGTGGGATGGGGGCTGGGGTCCCTGGGGTGGGTCATTCCAACTGCAGAGGACAGAAGCCTTCTGGAATAAAAGCCTTCTGCCAGGCATACCCCTTTAGTCAATCTGTCACCAACTCTATCATTGACACTACAGTGGTCCTAACTGTGTGGGCTCAGAGAGTGCTGAGAAGAAAGACCTGGGGTGGGCACTGTGGTTGTGGAAGGAGGTCTTAGAAAGAGGGCTTGGATTCAAGTGTGAGAGAAATGACAGCCACCCATGAGGGAAGGGGCATATTTTCGCTCTCTTACCAACTCTGTTCTCCTGGTCCAAAATCATTATTCATCATCAAAATAAAATTCCAGAGAGCCAGCTTGTTCTGGCATGGTAAAAATGGCTAGATGGCCTAAGGGGCCATAATGAGTAGAAGGAACATGTAGTTAGTGGGGCTGAGACACTCATGGCATTGGGACAGATGAGTGGAGATCAGGGCTATGCCAAGGAAACCATCTTCCCCTTGTGCTGCAGCGTTCAAAAGTATCTCAGCACAAGAGAGGGAGGGAGAAAGAGAAGTTACACTTTCCAGAGTCCTGGAGTGGACATTGGCTGTTTCTGCTCACTCAGACTCCATTGCCTTTGGAGAACACCTCCTCCCCTTTCTCAGCCCCTCTGATTTGGCGGAGGCAGATCCTATGATGCTCACCCCCAACCCTTGCCACAGAGTCAGGCCAAGACCCATCCTGGCCAGTTGGAGCATTTTACCTGCCTGGCCTCAGGGACTGGGTAGGGCAAATGAGACTCAAATTAGGGGCTTTTGATAGATCCACCAGGAAAAGTGAAGCTCTCCCTCAGTGGGGATCACTAACTCTAGGGATAACGTCTGATGGAAAGTCGAGAAGCCAGCATGTGGCCAAGCCTGCCAAGCGGCAGCAGCATTGAGGGATGGAGGGAGAGAGATCAAGTCCTAATGAGATCTTTCAAGTGCTTAGATCTTGGGGGCATGGAAGCCCACAAATTCCTTTTAGAAAAAAAAGTTAACCATCTTAAAGTGAACAAATCTATGATATCTAGTACATTCACAATGTTGTGCAAACACCACCTCTAGCTTCAAAACACTTTCATCACCCCAGAATAAAACCCTGTGCTCATTTAGCAGTTTACTCCTTATTCTGCCTCCCCTCAACTCTGAAAACCACCATTCTACTTTCTATTTCTATGAGTTTACTTATTCTGGATATTTCACATAAATGGAATCATACAATATGTGATCTTTTGTGACTGGCTTCTTTCACATAGCATAATGTTTTAGAGGTTCATCCACCTTATAGCATGGGTCAGTACTTCATTTCCTTGTATGGTGTGTTAGTCTATTCTTGCATTGCTATAAAGAAATACCTGATACTGGGTAATTTATAAAGAAAAGAGGTTTAATTGGCTCATGGTTCCACAGGCTGTACAGGAAACATGATTTTGGCATCTGCTTGGCTTCTGGGGAGGCCTCAGGAAACTTACAGTCATGGCAGAAGGTGAAGGGAGAGCAAACACTTCATGTGGCCAAGCAGGAGCCAGAGACAGTGAGGTGAGAGGTGCTATCCACTTTTAAACAACCAGATCTCATGCGAACTCACTCACTACTGTGAGGACAGTAGCAAGGTGATGGTACTAAACCATTTATGAGAAATCCACCCCATGACTCAATCACCTCCCATCAGCCCCTACCTCCAGTATTGGAGATTGCAATTTGATATGTGATTTGGTAAGGACACAGATCCAAGCCATATCATATGGCTTAATATTATTCCCTTGTGTAGACATACCACATTATTTACTTATTTAGAGACAGGATCTCACTCTCGCCTAGGCTGGAGTACAGTGGGTGATCATAGCCTGCCTAATTTAAAAAGATTTTTTTTCTTTGTAGAGACAAGGGTCTTGCTATGTTGCCCCAGGCTGGTCTTGAACTCCTGGCCTCAAGCAATCCTCCTGCTTTGGCCTCCCAAAATGCTGGGATTACAAGAATAAGCCAGTACGCCTCGCCTACAAACCACATTTTGTTTATTCATTCATCTGTTGATGGACATTTATGTTGTTTCCACCTCTGGGCTATTGTGAACAGCACTGCTATGAGAATTTATGTACAAGTATTTGTCTGAACACCTGTTTTAAATTTTTTTGGGTGTATGTCTAGGAGTGGAATTTCTGGATTACATAGTAATTCTGTGTTTAACTTTTTGAAGACCTGCCAGAACTCTTTCACAGCATCTGAACACAAATTCCTTTTTTATTGTCCCATTTGACTGAACAAGATGTGTTACATGCCAAGACTGAAACCTTTACTGTCCCCAGAGCCTCCAGCAGAATGTCCCTCACTAGTTTGGAATTGTTCCTCGGCTGGTAATTGTAATGGTACAATCCATAGCCTAGGAATGACCACAGCTAAGGAGCCATGCCCCAAAATAACACCTCTTCAGCTACTGGGAGAGGCCTGCCTAGCCAGTGACTGTCAGTAATTCTGTCCGTGTCTTCTGCCTGGACGGCCTCCCACAGAGCAGTGCTGAGAGGTCGCAGGCTGGTTTAGATTGAATTTCAGGTAGCGGCAAGGCTGTGGGATGGTCTCTTTCTCCATAGATCCAGGTGTTTGGATGGCCTTTTCCATCCATCAGCAGATATGGGAATGCCAGGATTAGGTGCTATGCTCTGAATGTTTGTGTCCCCTCAAAATTCATGTATTGATATCCTAATCCCCCAAGGTGATGGTATTAGGAGGTGGCATCTTCGGGAGGTCATTAAGTCATGAGGGTAGAGAGCTCCTGAATGGGATTAGTGTCCTTATAAAAGAGGCCCCAGAGAGTGGCCTTGCCTCTTCCACCATGTGAGAAGGTGCCATCTATAAGAATGGGATTTCTCACCAGACACCAAATCTGCCAGTGACTTGATCTTAGACTTACCAGCCTCCAGAATGGTGAGAAGTAAATTTCTGTTGTTTATAAGCTGTCCAGTTTATGGTATTTTGGTATGGCAGCCTGAACAGACGAAGACAGGGAGTGACCATGGAGAGAGAACCAAGGCCAGGACAACTGGGGTTCACCTGGCACCTGTCCAGTATGTGGCATTAAGCAAGTCGCTTTCTCTCTCTGGGCTTGTTTTTCAGGTGACAAATGAGAGTGGCCTATTAAATGATGACATTGATGGTCTTTGGTCCCGGGCGCATCTCACTCCACCCTGCTCCCAAGCTTTCCCTGTCTCTCTGAATCCTCATAAAAGTCTAGGATTTTGCAGCTGGCAGAGGCCATGGAGATAATCCAGACCACCTGCCCCGGTGCCTCTTCTCATCTCTCAGAGCTTGCATGCTGACCGCTGTGTGCCAGGCAGCTCCTGGAGAGCATTCACGATCCGTACCAGTGTCTTCCTGTGGCTCCCCCAGTAGATAAAGCAGTTGTTACAGACGGAGGGACAGTGAGGTATGCTCGCCACAGCTGGCCCTTAATGATGTTGAACTTCCCAAGATTGCTGGGCTAGGCAGCTTCCTGTTTCAACGCAGGGCTTGGAGACACCAGTTTCATCCACACCAATAGCAGAACTGTAAGTGCCCCCAATGCCTGTTGCAGCAGCTATGGAGTGCTGAGCAGCATTTGGGGTGTCTTTCTTGTACACACACACACAAACACATGCACACACACACAGAGCTATCATGAGGCTTGCCCTCTACCTACTACATACATATAAGAATGCCCCTCTCTAATATTCCATCATTCTAATCAAATGATCACTAATTTAGAACATATATAAGTGTACTTGGTATATCAAAAAATGCTGTAACAGAGTAAGGTGCTTTGTTACTATTGCTGTTATAATTGCCCAATCCTTATAAATCCAAAACATGCAAATGGCAGCTTCCTAACTGCAATTTCAAGAGGAGTCTCAATACCCAAACTTTGAATGTTTGCATGGGAAATCTAATGCTCTTGGACTAGTATTTTAAATACAACATGATAGAGGCCAACATTCGGGCGCTTTCTGTGGAAGTGGGGCAGCCTGTGGTTTGAAAACTGTGGTTTGAAGAACATCCTGTTCATGTCATGGACACTCACTTTTTGCAGGATCACTCAATTGCCTTATTGAAAGATGGGTGCTGTGTGAGCCCTGGGGCTCCATGCCCCTTCCCTAGGTAGCTTCTCAAGGAGCTAAGGTTAACATGGCTATTGGTGGGCTAAGGGGCCTTGACCACAGGCAATGCCAAGGGGGCCTGGGTAATGAAGGGCAGTGAGGGGTGAAATCTTCTGGGTGGGAAAGACTTGGGCAGTGGCACTCCTGCTTTTTAAGTGCTGCTGATGTTGGCAAGGTGAGGCAGGCGATGGATGAGGATGGGTTAGGGGAAGGAGGCGATGAAACAACCCCTAAGTAGTTCCTACCCTGAGATCCAGGGTCTGTGAGTAAAGCCCTTAGGACTGCAGCCCCTGAGGATTTGGGCCATGTGATTTCACCTTGCCCTGGGAGGCACCCTTAGGCCCTCACCTCTCAAGCCATCTGCGTCTCCCCAACCAGGGCAGGGGAGGTGGTGTTCTTGCAGAAGGTGACACAAGGTAGGCACGCAGTGCCACAAAAAGGCCTCGCTCCTGATTGCTTCATCGATGCTGTGTGGCATGTGAGGAGTGGGTATGTGTGCAGGAGACCCCTGCCCCCAGCACTATGCTTACTCCACTGGCCCCCAGGCATTCTTCCAGATGGCAGAGCAGGACAGAGGCACAAAGGTGAGGCACTGTGTGTGTGGTTGCGT
Organism: Cheracebus regulus; assembly: GCA_963574635.1. Taxonomy (NCBI): domain Eukaryota; kingdom Metazoa; phylum Chordata; class Mammalia; order Primates; family Pitheciidae; genus Cheracebus; species Cheracebus regulus. Next base: position 17,725 of record CAUYQU010105332.1, read on the forward strand.
GCATTTTGGAGCATCCATCCATCAATCCAATCACACCAGGGCAGGCTCTTCCTTGGGCCCCTACTGTTCTGTCCCTCAGGCCAGGGATATGGAATGGCCAGGAATATAGACTGGCCAGAGTCAGCAGAATCTGTACTAAGGGGAAAGGGCTAGCAGAGCCTGCCAGAGAGCCAGGGGTCTGCACAATGGAAACTCTCCGCTGGTGCTGACCAGAAGCCTGTGTTGCCCTTTGGCCTAGGCAAAATAGACAGCTGCCTGTGTGGTAGACAATAACGGTCAGAAGAGACTCCCATGCCTCTCTCAATGTAGTTCTCTTTTGTGCCTGATATCCCCTCGTCAGCAGTTCTCACCTTTGGGTTTTAATGGATTAAAAGGGATATGTTTCTGGAGAGGGGGAGGGTATCACACGTGAAGACCCTTCTCTTGGGCACTATATTTCTCCCATGATCAAAGGGCCCTTAGCCCCCACCCCTGCTGCCCCCAAGGCCTGGAGCTGGGTGGGAGCAGGGTCCCTCAGTGGGGCAGATGTGTAGAAGTCCAGCGTTCTTGACTTCCTTGCTTTGCTGTGAGCATCACAGCAGTGCACAAAGGAGGGGGCAGGCAGGGGAAGGGGTAGGCTTGTGTGAGTGGCTGCTGTGAATTTTAATTCAATTCAGTCTGGCTGGCTTACTGAATCAATGTTGGGAAAACATAGCGCTCTCCTGGGAGGAGAGGTGTTTGGTATAAATGAAGGTATTATCATTAAGAGGCAATTGGGGGACGTCATGTCGCTCAATACAGCAAAAGGCAGCAGCCGGAGCCCCAGCCGTAGGCTGCAGAGCTACAAGCAACTGATTTCATTTACTCGTCCCCAAATAAAAAGCCCTTTCTTCATTCCAGGGCTCTCTTGGGGCCCTTAGCCCCTTCTCTGCTGGAGAAATTGAGCCACCTCATTCTTAGGGGGTACTCGATGGGGTCCTAACCACACCAGTGAACTAACTGTAGAATGGGGTTACCATTCTGCACTTGAACTCTGAGCAAGAGTACCACCTTCCCTCATATGCCACCTTATTCTTTCTAAACAGATTTATTGAGGTACAGCTTACATAGCATACAATTTACCCATTTAAAGTGTATGATTCGGTCAGGTGTGGTGGCTCATGCCTGTAATCTCAGCACTTTGGGAGGCTGAGGTGAGCGGATCACCTGAGGTCAGGAGTTCGAGACCAGCCTGGCCAACAATAGAGTATGTCTCTACTGAAAATACAAAATGTTAGCCGGGGGTGGTGGCGGGTACCTGTAATCCCAGCTACTCGGGAGGCTGAGGCAGGAGAATCACTTGAACCCAGGAGGCAGAGCTTGCAGTGAGCTGAGATCATGCCATCGCACTCCAACCTGGGCAACAACAGTGAAACTCTGCCTCAATAAATAAATAAATAAATAGCTCTCATAAACAGGTTTTTGTGTGGGCATATTTTTCCTTTCCCTTGAGAACATACCCAGGAGTGGAATTGCTGGATCATACGGTAACTCCATATTGAATTATTTGAGGAGTTCTTTCTTGCTCTTTTTCAAAATTATTATTATTTTTTCCAGGATACACAGATGCCAGAGAAATGGGGTCAGTGCTTCCTCGTTTTTAACACTTACCAAACAACTATTACTATTAAGTGGGGACCTGCTAGACAATCATTTAGCAATGACCTCTTTAGCTCTTTTTATGTTCCAGGCACTGTTCTGGAAGCTGGGGAGGCAGCACTGTGAATGGTAAGTCAGCCGTTCACAGTGTAGCTTTACCACTATGAGGACTTTGGCTTTTACACTGAATAGGATGCAGATAACTTGGAGGTTTGCTTTTTCTGTACAGGTTTATTGAGATATAATTGACAGACAAAACTCAATAAACTACACACAAATAAAATGTACAATATCGTGAGTTTTGATGTGTGTGTATGTATACCTATGAAACCATCACCACCATCAAGACAGTGAACATCTTCCTCCAAAAGCTTCCTTGTAGACCTTGGTAATTCCTGCCTCCTGCCTGCCTGTCCCTACCCACCTATCCTCAGTCAACCATTGAGCAAACTACAGATTAGTCACATTTTCTAGAATGGAACAGTATGTGCTCTTTTTAGTGTTGCTTTTAAAATTTGGCATAATCATTTTGAGGTTCATCCATATTGTTGCTTGTATTAGTAGTTCATTTCTCTTTATTGCTGACTAGTAGTTCATTCTATGGATGTGCCACAATTTATCCATTCCCCAGTTGATGGACATTAGGGTTGTTCCATGGGGGATCTTTTGGCAGATGTATGTTTAACTTTATAAGAAACTATCAAACTGTTTTCCAAAGCAATTTTATTATTTTATAGTCTCATCAGCAGTATATAAAAGTACTAGTCACTTGTAGTTTTTTTTTCCAGCTCTTGGAATGGTCCATCTTTTAAATTGTATTAAATTTAATAGGCATGTAATGATATCCCATCATGATTTTAATGTGCATTTCTCAATGACTGGTGATGCTGAGTATCTTTTCATATGTTTGTTTGCCATCTGTTTATCTTCTTTAAAGAGGTATATCTAAATCTTCTGCTCTTTATTTTTTAAAGTTGGGTCTCATGTTTTCTTATTATCGAAGTCAGAGTTCTTTATGAAGGGTGCTCTCAACAATGTTTTGTAGTTTCCAACATGCATCTCTGTAGGATATCTGTGCTCCCACATACCCTGGTGTGGAAGCACCACCTCCTGGGTGGGCTCAAGTTTGCAATAGTTACCTGATTGACTGATACACCAAGGATTTTCTCCTGGGGCCACTTGCTGGGATCATGGAGATCCTTATCAATTCATGGTATCAGCAGCTGCCTACTCTCCCTGCCAGGGAGTACCCTGTGGCCACCACAGGGAATGATGAGCCTTTCTGGCTGCCATCCTACAGACCTGCAAGAGCAGCCCAAGTGCCTTGGAGCTTTATGGCATCCAAATCCGAGAAGCAAGGTTAACCCTATAGGAGAGGAGTATCTTTTCCTCACACATTACTAGGTTCACAGCTGAGGTCCCTATAACAAAAGGTAGATCAACAAGAGAAAAGCATACAAATGTAGTTGATAAGTTTTACGTGAAACTTATTACAGTTCAGAAGGAAATGAAGACACCAAGAAATAATTAAACCTGTGGATTTTTAATGCTAGATTTGATAAAGAAGTGAATAATGGTGGCGAAGTATGATTGGATTAAAAGTATGATCTAATGCCAACAAACTGGGGAGACTTCACAAGTCCTGTTTGTTCGAATCCTCTCTGTGACCCTTAGTCTTCAGAGATGAGGATTTTCCTTACGTCTCACATGAGGGTCTTCTGATCTGCTATAGGAGAGGGTCAGAAAAATCCTTCCCAGATCAGATGGCCTGCTTCAGGGGAGAAGAGGGGAAGGTGAAAGTGACCTTCCTGCTTCTGCCGCTTGTGCAAATGCCAAGATACCATATTTGGGGGTAGCATGCCCTGAACCACATCAAGCTAATTTTGCAGGGAGCCAGCTCCTTCCTCCCACACGGCATTGTGCTTCCTGACATGGGCTTGTCAATGCAGCTCTGCTTGTGTCCCCTGAATCATTTTCTTGGCTACTACCATAACTTTTTCCAGGAACACACCCACAGATGAGAAATAGCTAGACCAATGTTGTTGATGCCAAAAGCCAAGAAGGAGTGGTGGCAGGGTGAGTCTGAAGCCCAGAAGAACTTCTGTGAATTCTTCCACTGGGTGTTTCTAAGATTTACTCCCATCCCCCCACGCCCCATTATCTCATGCTGGATTAAAGCCATAGATGCCAGGCTCATCTCCTTTCCTCTAGACTCTTATCTTTAAGCATTGCTGTACAGTGTGGGCCAGATTCATTCTCTTCTGTTAAAATATCCATCATCTTCCTTCCCTGTTCAAGAACCATCCATGGCCAGGCACAGTGGCTCACGCCTGTAATCCTAGCACTTTGGGAGACCAAGAAGGGCAGATCACTTGAGGTCAGGAGTTTGAAACCAGCCTGGCTAACATGGTGAAACCCTGTCTCTACTAAAAATATAAAAAAATTAGCTGGGTGTGGTGGTGGATGCCTGTAATCTCAGCCACTTGGGAAGCTGAGGCAGGAGAATTTCTTGAACCTGGGAGGTGGAGGTTGCAGTGAGCCGAGATCGCACCATTGTACTCCAGCCTCGGCAACAGAGCAAGACTCTGTCTCAAAAAAAGAAAAAAAAAGGATGACTCCTCCGTGTCTTCAGGATGAGTTCCAAACTCTTGGCCTCACGTTCAAGAAAGCCCAACACCCGGTCCTACCCTGTGTGTTCCAAATACTCTTCTCCAGCCAGCCCAGTTTTCTTACCGGCCCCAGCATGCTCCTACCTCTAAGCCCTTCTCACAGATGCCCTCTCTTGCCCCTCCCCACACCCAGCTGCCCAAATCTCACCTCTCCTTGAAGGTCAGTGCCAATCCTATTTTTCTATGAAATGTTATCAACAATTATGGCCGACTTCACCATCTTCTGTTCCTTAGGGTTAATCAGAGGTTTTATTTTATAACTTGCTTCCACTTTTATTAGTTCTATTAGTTCTTTATTAGTTATTAGTTCTATTTATTAGCTCTATTAGCTCCCTTTTAGTGAAGCTATCTATGCTAGACACCACACACACACAACATATACACACATACTTGTACTTTTTGTGCTTGGTTTATAAGTGTTGGTTCCTCATAAAAGTTATTCTAACTCAAACAGCAAGTCTGGACTCCCAGAAACTCTATATGTAGATGCCAACATGGAGATTCAGAGAGCCCAGGTAACTTGCTCACATCCCACAGTAAGTGAGTGTTGTGCGTGGGCTTTGAGCCATGCCCATGCCCTTCCTGCTCTCACACATGGCCTCCCATGGCCCTGGAGGAAGGCAGGGCTGACAGCCTCATGCTGGAGGGGAAAAGAACTGAAGCACAGAGAGGCTGCTCTCGTCAAGGACACACAGGAACAAAAGGCACCTAGATATGGAAAGTGGGCCTTTCCATTTTTAAAAAATTATAGGAAAAAAAACTATATAAAATTTACTATTTTAACCTTTTTAAGTGAATAATTCAGTGGCAATAAGTATACTCCCAATGTCTTACAAGCATCCTCACTATCTAATTCCAAAACATTTTCATCGCTCCAAAAAGACACCCTGCACCCATTAAGCAGTCCCTCCCCATTACCTCCTCCCCCAGCCCCTCACAACCATGAATCTGCCTGTGTCTCTGGATGTGCCCATCCTGGACATCTCAAAGAAGTGAAATCATATAATATGTGGCCTTGTGTATCTAGGTTCTTTCACTGGGCCCTTTCATTTTAATGCTGCACTTGAGATAGCTTATCTGGCTTATAGTGTAAAATTATGTGTCAAGTGGCTGTATCAAAATGGAATGAACCTTTTCTCTTGTTGATCTGTCTTTTGTTATAGGGACCTCAGCTGTGATGTTGCTCAGCCTGGAGTCTAGGTTTTCTGATGCCTATTGGTGAAGAAAATGCATCCCATTGCCTGCCCTAGTGCTTTGAATTTGACCCATAGCCTTGAATTGCCTCTATTTCGTGAGGTCTGTCTGTCTTCTTGCTTTTCTTCCAGATCCTACTCCCACCCCAAACACACAGCCCCTGACACAGAGCTGGGCATGTGTGGGCTCTCACTAGCGCTGGCTGAATTGCCTGCACTGTTAGGGCATCTGGCCTCCTTCAGCAGAGAGGGCCCAGCAAGCAGGACTTGGACCACCTCCACTACCCCAGCTGAATTCCAGCCCCTGTTCACCGTCTCCAGGTCAGAACATCAGCACTGAAGCTTGAGTACTTCCCCCACACCTGTCCTGCGGGACTTGGGCTTGTACCCTCTCTGAGGTTGGACCACCCTGAATTGGGGTTTTCCAGCTGGAAGAATCCCTCCACAGAAGCTGGAATTTTCCTTCTGTTTTCTCCTTTGCTCTCAATTTCTCAGGAAAAAGCATCACCTATAAATGTGAAGGCTGATTAATTCTAAGTCTGGGGCTAGTGTTGATACAGACACAGCTGGCGAGAGACAGAAATAAACAAACACAAGTTCCTCTGCTGACTCAGCAGCTGGTGGAACAGGGGACAAGCCCTTGGGCATTCTAGAAAGCCCTGCCTGCCCAGTGGTAATTTTCTCTTTTGGGTTTCTTACCAGGAAAGCAATTCCCAGCCACTCTTGCCAGCCTATCTATTTCATTAAGCCAGAGATCATATTTTGTTGTAAAAGATTTGACCATTGCTTTCTGCTCTCAAGGGACCCTCCTCCATTGAGTCCAATTTTCTGTCCTTGCCTTTAGCATTAGAGAGTCTTTTTGGTGGAGCAAGGCACTACTCTCCTCTGTGCTTTTTTAGTGTCTGGTAGAGGCACTACTCTCCTCTCTGCTTTTTTAGTGTCTGGTACCAAGGGGTAGCTGGGAGAGTGGTTAGCTACCATCTCTATTTCAAAATAAAAACACTGCACTTATAATGCTAACACGGTTTCCACCCAAATCTGCCATCGTCATCCTTCCAACCAATTGCTCTCCCTAAATCCTTTCTAGATAGACATTCCATAGCCACACCGCCCCTCTGTATGAATGAGTTGATCAGGCCTTTCTCTTTGTGGGAGGCATAGCTTGCAGGCCCATTTTAGTTGCCGAGTCTCTGCATCTCAAAATCTGGGCATGAATATGAGGTAAATGTCTCATCTGCGTCCTACGTACCTCTGTGCACATGCAACATACAGACTGTTCATCCCTTCCAGGCAGCTTTCAGACTTTGCTTCACTGTGGTCAGCACTGAGTGTAAGGGACAGTGTGTGTGTACAGATCCCAAGTGCAGTGTTGGCTTGAGGTCTCACATCCCTTTGCTTGTTCCTTAGGCTTTCATAGGCCTAGATATGTGACTGATGTATTTCCTGTCTTTTTTTTTTTGGCTGGGGGTCAGGGGTGGGTCTTGCTCTGTCATCCAGGCTGGAGCGTGCTGGCACCATTAGCTTACCGCAGCCTTGAATTCCTGGGCTCAAGCTCTGCCTGCCTCAGCTTCCTGAGTAGCTGGGACGATAGGTACCTGGCACCAAGCCCACCTTGTGTTTCCCCTCTTGCCACCTTACCCTGAATGTGACTGAGATCTAACAGTTTCTTTCCTGGTCATTTTATTTGTTTCCAGTGGTTAGGCTGTTATAAATGATGCTACAATGATCATCTTTGTGCCTTCCGTCTGTCATTGAAGTAACTTTAATATAATACAGACAGGGAAGGATGTTCAGAATCCAGTTGGATTTACATATATTCAAGAGGTGTGGCCCTGCCAGATTGGAAGAGCATGAAAAGAATTCAGAATAACATTAAGCAGTCAATAGGGTACTTCTAATATAGAGGGGAAGGACCTGAGTTGCGGGTGAGGGGCTGGTTTTGTAAATTCAAATCAGGCTTGATAATTAGGGAAGATACAGAAAGTAAGGAAGATATAACCCAGAGCACAGTCTGTGAGACCACCCATTTGGAGGGTTTGAACTGGGAATCACAAAGTTTCAGCACAGCTTCTACATAATTGGGCTCAGGTGATTTGTTGTTGTCATGAGGAAAATCTCCCTAAATGTCTATAGCTCCAGATCTCATGATCCAGCCACAAATGTGGTCTGTGAGCAACTCAGCCTAGCAAGACGGTCATCCAATTTGCTTGGAATGTTAATCCTAATTTCTTGGAACGGTAAAAATATTTTTTCTCTTTGTGAGTTAGAGTCTTTAACCCAGGGGAAGTTTAGACTTAATTGTGGCTATAGGCCGGGCTTGGTGGCTCACGCCTGTAATCCTAGCACTTTGAAAGGCCACAGCAGGTGGATCACTTGAGGCCAGGAGTTCGAGATCAGCCTGGAAATCCCTGTCTCTACTAAAAATACAAAAATTAGCCGGGCATAGTGGCATGTTCCTGTAACTCAGGAATCTGCTACTCAGGAGGATGAGTCAGGGGAATTGCCTGAATCCAGGAGGTGGAGGTTGCAGTGAGCTGAGATTGAGACACTGCACTCCAGCCTGGGCGACAGAGCAACACTGTCTCAAAACAACAACCACAAAAAGAATTAATTATGGATATAAAAATGCAAATCAAAATAAAAATATTATTAGTTTTTAAAAATTAAGTTTAGGAATAATCCATGTATATTTGGTGGTTTTAAAGAGCTTGTTGAGAGTAATTAATAGATTAGCTTCATGAGATGGCCTTCTCCTGCCGCTCCCCTACAGTGCTTAAAACAATAACAGTATTAATTTTGCTCTCTTTATTTAGCAAAATTGAGGCCTGCCCAATTTCAAGGGGAAGAGAAATAAAGCTCCACTTCATCACAGGGGTCTGGAAATATTGTAGTGGTCCTCCAGGGCCATCGGCTTCCCCTGACAGTCCCTTTGAAGCCCTTTAGGTTTTCATTAATCGCTTTATCAAGGTGCTTCCAGCCTCCATCCACCACCCAGTCCCAAGCCCCATTTTTTAGGTTTCATTATGGTAGTACCCCACTTCCAGGTATCTATGTCATATATCAATTGCTGAGCAATAAATCATCCCCAAACATAGTAGCTCAAAAACAACTACAAGACTAATTTTTCTCATGGGTCTTCAGTTTGTGGGGGACTTGGTGGGGATAGCTCATCTCTGTCCCACACCATACCAGCTAGGGCAGCTTGAAGGCTGGGGCCTGGGTCCTCTGGAGGTGCAGTCACTCACAGGTCTGACAGCTGGTCCTGGCTGTGGGCTGGGACCTCAGCTGGGCCTCTCAGCCAGCCAGTCTATACATGCCTTCCTCACATGTCCTGAGCTTCCTCACACCATGGTGGCTGGGTTCCAAGGGCATGAGTCCTGAGAGAGGCAGGTATAAGCAATGTCTCCTGTTATGGCCTAGACTTATGAACTACACAGCATTGCTTCCACTGCATTCTGCATAGAATTAGTCATGAAGGCCCACCCAATTTCAAAAGGAGGGAAAATAGACTCCACCTCTTGGTTGGGGAGCAACAATGTTCTAGAACATTTGGGACCAAGATGTGGCCATTTTGAGAAAGGGCACTCTGTCACACATTTTTACTGTCTGTCATTGGCTATGACCTACCCTGGGGCAGGGGGTGGGAGGGTGAATGCAAACTCCCAGGTGCTTTCATCTGAGAAAAGTATCTCCAGTAACTGACTATCTTCTTAAGATATTCACTGGTATGGTGTGTTCATAATAAAGGCATATCGAAGTTGAGGAAGAGATGCTCAGAAATACTCAAGGGTTAGGTTTAGGGCTTATGAGAAGCATCAACAGTATCTGTTACAGGATAGTAAAACAAAATGCTAGGCCCAGCATGGTGGCTCACGCCTATAATCCCAGCACTTTGAGAGGCCGAGGAAGGTGGATCACTTGAGGTCAGGAGTTCAAGACCAGCCTGGCCAACATGGTGAAACCCTGTCTCTACTAAAATTACAAAAATTAGCCAGGCATGGTGGCAGGTGTCCCAGCTACTCTGGAGGCTGAAACAGGAGAATAGCTTGAACTCAGGAGGCGGAGATTTCAGTGAGCTGAGATTGCACCACTGCATTCCAGCCTGGGTGACAGAGTGAGACTCTGCCTCAAAAAACAAAAACAAAAACAAAAACAAAGAAAACCTGATAGTTCAGAAGTCAGGACCAAGTATAGTGGTTCACACCTATAATCCCAGCTCTTTGGGAGGCAGAGGCAGGAGATCACTTGAGGCCAGGAGTTCAAGACCTGCCTGGGCAACATAACAAGACCCAGTCTCTACGAAAAGTTTTAAAAATTAGCCAGGGGTATGAGCCTGAGGGCTGAGATGAGAGAATTGCTTGATCTCAGGAGTTTGAGGCTGCAGTTAGCTATGATCAGGCCACTGTACTCTAGCCTGGGTGACAGAGTGAGAGCTCAATTCCAAAAAAAAAAAAAAAGTAATGGTGAATTATATTCCCTCATGTGATCACAGAAGGCAGAGAAGAGGGAACCCGACATCTCAGTCTTTGAGAAACATTAAGTGACAGAAAATGTGAACCCGAGATCAGCTTGGTGCCCTGCTGTAACTGAGAGTTGGCCTGACCCTGTGTGTCCATCTCTCAAATCTTTCTGGTCTCTGCCCACTGAAGGGATGGACCAGTGACTCTCCACTAAATCATGCCATCATTTAGCCATGACTTGTTTTGATCCAACATAGAGTGTAAATCAATCATTTTGTTTTTACACATGGTCCCATATGCACGCAAAATAAGGAAGTCTTTATCCACTGAACATATTGTTTAAATAACAGCTACCAAAATACATTTAAAGATCTTTATTGGGATACTAAGACTGTAGCGTTTTGGGTATGGTGAACTAGCTTCTCGGAGAAAACAATAGGCAAGATCTTTTTTCTAAGGGTGAGTAGGTGGAAGGATGGAGGGTGGGCGTGAAGTAGCTAAAGAGCATGTGCCGCAGCTGTTAAAGCCCGGGTGTTTCATATATTAGGTAAGACAGTGCCATGGAATAGAGTTTTCCACTATAAAATTTTTCACTCTATACTAAACCTAGAAGTTTTTCTCTTGCTACCAAAACCTCACAGACACATAGACCCCTCCTCCATCACATTGTGGCTTTGAGGAAGGAAGCGAGGCCTCAGAGGGCAGGGAAGGAGTGGGAGCCACTTCTAGATACAGAAGACATCCTTTGGTCTGAAAAGTGGTCTCCTAAGGAAGCTGCCACCTCCAGTTCTGATGTCACAGGGAAATGAGACTGCCAAGCTGCCTCAGTTTCCTCAATGTAATGGTGACATGACTGGTCTGAAGAGACACTTATGGGGGAAGGAACGCTCAGGGGTCACTTGTGTTTGGCTGTCCAATAGGCAAGCCACACCTTCCAGCCCCTTCCAGGAGGACTGGACAGAGGACTGGACGGAGCCATGGCACTCACATGATCTTACAGAAACATCCAGTGGGTGTTTCTAAGACGGTCAGGCTCCAGCCTCTCTAAGGGCCCAGGCCTGTGGCCGTGGCCTCCATGGCTACATACTGCCTATTTCTCTTCTAGATCAAGGCTCTCTTCTCCTGGTCCATCTCAGAGTCTCTATTGGAGAACTTTTAATATATGAAGTACCTTCTCTGAGGAAATTGCTCATGTAATTCCTGGCCTCTGTCTCCTTGGAAAAGTAATGAATGATCCCACACCATAAGTGAAAGCCATTGTACAACCCAACACACATGGCTGGGCAGCACCGAAGGAGGACGGCGGCCAATGCCAGAGAAATACAGCAGACTTTCCATTGAATTCCAGGGTCGTACTTGGACCGGCCACTCTCTCTTTTTTCTTCTTTGGTGGAAGCCATGGGACCCTTCAGATGGGCTCTGGGCTTTGCCGCTACAGCTGTCTCCTTGAGCAATGGAAAATGTACCAGATTTGGAAATGTAAGACCTGGGGACAAGCTCCAGCTCTCCTCTTACTAGCTGTGTAACTGGAGCAAATGCCTTAGCCTTTCTGAGCCTGCCTACCTATCCTCACAGGCTGGAGGTAGACCAGATGAGATAGCATGGGAAAGAGCCTGTTGAGTTCCAAAACTCTCTGTCTGGTCTGGGTGTGGTGGCTCATGCCTGTAATCTCAGCACTTTGGTATGACAGGGTGGGCCAAGGTGGATGGATGGCTTGAGGCCAGGAGTTCAAGACCAGCCTGCCCAACATGGCGAAACCCCATTTCTACTAAAAATATAAAAATTAGCCAGGCGTGGTGGCACACGCCTGTAATCCCAGCTACTTGGGAAGCTGAGGCAGGAGAGTTGCTTGAACCCAGAAGGAGGAGGTTCCTCCTGGACAAAACAAAACTTTCTGTCCTTATATAGAAGATCGTAAGTGGCACTGGCTCAGCACAAGGCTTTAGGTTCCTCATTTTGGAATATTGCACAGAGCAGGTTCTGAGTCCTCTGCAGGATCTTCAAGACAGAATTGACTGTTGTCAGTTGACCCTTGGGCTTCCCTGGTGGGGACAGGCTTTATAGCCTCACCCACTGAATGCATCCCTCAAGACTGTCAGGCACGTAGAATCTCAGAGCAGTGCTATTGAGGGTGGCCTGTCTGTGGGTATGGGGACAGGGATGGATTCCTCCTGTCCCCTAATACAGAATACAGAGGACTGGCTTATGGAATTAATGAAGACCTCATAGAAGGGTGAAAGGATGAAACGCCAACATAGTGCTGGGTGCTGAGATATGATCAGTGAACTCAAATTTGTGGCTGGTTTGAGCTGGGCACTCTCCCTCTTGAGCTGCCAGAGCGCCCATCTACCAGAACCCACTCTCAGGAGAAGCCTGCTGTCAGCCAGTAACTTCATCTTTCATGTCAGTGGAAGTTATTTGACCCTTCTCCTGTGGGTGTCTGCACTCCCAATGCAGAATGGGACCATCAGCCCTCAACTAGCAGGTTAGGGAGAATCTTTTGGGGCAGGATGGTTACCCTGGTATCCTTAAAATTCTTCCCTTTGTCCTGTGTCAGGGTGGACTTGAAGAACCCTGAGATCTGGGCTGTGAAATGTCTCAGGGATTATTTTCCACTTTTGGATGAAAGAAACAAATATAGAGAAGTGTTACCTCCTCCACCCCTATCCAAATGGGGAGCCACCTAGCCCCGCAGGGCTCATCAGACAGCTGTAAACGTCACTAGCCCAACTGGTGTGCTCAGCTTTCTGTTGAAAGGGGCACTTTAGAATGAGGCCTCCTCAAGGTCAAAGGCCTTGAGTCCAGACTGGGAGATAGCCTGATGTGCAATGTGATTTCGGGGGCTGGGGAGGAAACCTCCTCTCTTCACCACCCAACTTAAAAAAAAAATCAGTTCTAATGTGGTCCTTAGGCTGTGTTTAAAATGCAAATCCCCTGGGAGGGTCACAGTACTTTGAGTTTCTGGCGATTTACCTTGCAGTATGAATGAGTCCCAGACCTATTCTTGGAAATTGTTATTGGAATGACCAGGTGAGCCCTGAAGGATATTGGAGGAGAGAGCTAGCTACAGTTATGGAGTGCTGGGTGCCAGGCAGGATTAGACACTAAGATGTATTTTCTCATGTTGGTCTCACAATAACTATGTAGAGTTGGGCTTATCCTCATTGTATAAACGAGGAAACTGAGGCACAGACAAGTCAGCCAGGAGAAGACACAGCTGGGACTAGAAGCCAGGTCTGCTTGGCCCCAAAGCAGTGAGGATCCCATGGTCCTACACACCTCCGAGGCAGAGGAGAGGAGAGAGCTGATAGTATCAGAAGGGAACAGCGGATGAAACATCATCAGGCTGTGAGCACCCTAATGCGCAGCTCCAGAGCTTTGAGGAGAGGCTGTTCCAAACTGCCCTCAAGGCCACCATGTGCTCTGCACAGTGGGTGGTGCTCTGAGTCTAGAAAGGAGAAAACCTACAGCAGTGGTTCTCAGTCTTGGGTGTTGTCAGGGGACTTGTTGGCACACACATTGCTGGACCCCATCCCCAGAATTTCTGCCTCAGTAGGTCCAAAGGGAAGAGTAGGATTTGCAATTTAAACAATATCCCAGGTGACGCTAACCCTGCTGGTCTGGGGACCACACTTTTCAGACCACTGGAGTTAGTGCCCATCTCAAGGATTTTCTCTCTGTTGAGGTCAGGGTATGCACCTGTATCCAGCAGAGAGGGTTAGTAGATGGGAGTTGGGCGAGCTGCTATAATAAAGAGACTCTACAATAAATCAGTGGCTTAACGAAGATCAAAGCTTCTCTCTTAGGTGACAGTCTGCAGTGGATGCTGCAGTGTGCCACCCAGACCCTCCCTTCATCCATTTCCCCAGCTGCTGGGCTCATCGGTTGTTGAGGGTTCTTAGGTTAGTCCCTCTCCAGGAATTGCCGTTGGATTAAAGGGGCTGCCTAACCCAAGCTGTGCCCTTTTTGGGAGCAGCCTTCATCCAAAAATGACCAGTAGGTATGAAGTAAAAAGTTTTCATCCCTTTGCTTCAGTCTACGGCACCTTGGAAGGGCCATCCCAACTCCAGAGCTCCCCACTGGATCAGTGAAGGGCTCTTGCCCAACTTCACTGCGGTTTCTCCTGCCCTGCCACTTACAGGTGCTGCTCCTGAGAGTTTTCCCCCAACAAACCTCTTGGGGAGACTATTCCAAGTCAACTGATCTAAGATACAGTCAAGGTGAGCATTCCTGGTTGGCAGGTAGCTTTGCTGCCCTTGGTCATTGAGGAACCCAAGTTTTTTCCGTCTTGTTCTTTATTATCCCTTCAGCTTTGTCCCAGGTTGAGGCCAGGTTTCAGGCCCCTCTGTGCTCCAGTTTGTGGGAACTGGAAAGAGAATGTAGAGGAAACACACTGTGCCTTAAGACATTGGCCTGGAAGTGGTACACATCATTTCTATTACTTCACTGTAGTCACGGGGCTCTACACAAGGAGGCTGGGAAGCTCCTGGCAGCTGGGCAGCCTGGTACCTGGGCAGCCTGGTAGGCTACACCTGCTACATTGGAAGAAGAGTAAAAGAGAGGATGGTGGATGGCCAGGAGTCTCCATGGCAACCTCTGAATATGAATTGTGTAGCCCTGACTCTGTGTACCACAAAGCTCTTTAGATGGAGCCGCAGATGTAAGCCATTTACTGGCCACAAAGACCCCTACGGCATTGTCATTCATGTGGACAAAAATTTCTAGAGCTACGTAGGCATCACTCATTAGGGACTCTTCATAAAAAGCGACACCACAGATTTTCACAATACTCTTGTGCTGGCCATAACTTGTCATTTCTCCTCCATTCAAGACGGCTTAGCTGGACATAAGTGAGATAAAGTAACATGGTAAAGATAACCTTCGATGACTCAGTCAAAGAAAATGATTCCCAAGCTTCAATTTTTTATTATTAGTCACAGATTGATTGTAAAAATCTTCCCTCTGATCAAGACACGTGGTTGCCTGATTTTGCCCGTGCCCTCCCTACTTGAGATCAGGGCAAGCAGTGTGGGTTCGACAGTGCCGAGGCGGAAGGCTGGCTTATTGCATCCGTATAGGGCAGACAATCCTTGGCTGTCCCAGAAGTCTTGCCAAAGGCCCGGGCACAGGGTCACATCATACTGACCCTGCCATCCCCCTGGCTTAGAGTTCACAGTCCATCTTTGTCATAACTTTGTTGCAAGCACCCTCAACTTGTTTGCTTCCCTCCTGCACTGACAAGCCCTTGTCTCCTCCATTCTATGCCTGAGAGACCAAACATTGCTGGAGAAATCTTATATTTGGGCCAATTCACTTAATGTTTATTACCCTAAAGCCAAATGTGCAGGCGACACCATGGGGCAGTTTTTGCCTTGCATGCCTCCTGAGGAAATTCTCTTTTCTGCTTCCCACCCAGCCCCACATCCACTTTCCCTCTCCATTTCAGCTCCTTGCAGGCACCTTGTCCTGCAAATGAAAACCATTAGCGGAGACTCCTTCTCCAGTTTCTCACCAGTGTCACCAGTGCCCACTGCATCTCACCCCAGTCCCTATTTTCCTATCTAAGGCCAACCCTACCTCTTGGCCTGTAAATCTTATCCCCAAGTCCCGAGTTGACATTGGCGGCCCTGCCTGCAGACTGAATACTGAGCTGTCTACCCAGCATCTGCACTGGGTGTCCAATGGCAGAGGGAAAGCAAAGGCTGTGCTGGGGAGATGAATGATGGGGAAAAGCCGTGGGAGGCCACCTCCAAGGAGGGAGTGTTCCACTGCCTCCCAAACACCTCTGATGAGAGGGTTAGCCAAAGCCCCCTTCAATTCTACTCCCAACAGGCCATGTTGTTTGGCCTTGGAGCCAAGGGCCTCCCCGGAGGTGACTTCAAGGCTGGCTCTCTTCCTGAGTGGGTGGAAGAGTTGGGACTAGGCTTCAGTGCCTATCCTCCATCTCGGGCCAAATTGCCTGAGGCCCAAGCTGTGCCAGGGAAAATTTGCTGACAAGCCTGTGTCCCAGTGCTGCTTCTGGGGAAGGGAAGAGAAGCACTGGCTGGGTGAGGAGGGAGCGCTCATGCAGAGGAGCCCCTCCCTCCTGCCCTGCCTGGGGCTCCAAGAGCTCCTTGTTCCCCTTGGCGGCAGAGACACCTCATTAAGAAGCTGCCACTGCGGTGTGTAATTCCAGCACTTTGGGGGATCAAGGCAGGTGAATCGCTTGAGGTCAGGAATTCGAGACCAGCCTGACCAACAGGGCGAAACCCCATCTCTACTAAAAATATAACCAGGCGTGGCAGCCAGCACCTGTAATCCCAACTATTCGGGAGGCTGAGGCATGAGAATTGCTTGAACCCAGGAGGTGGAGGCTGCAGTAAGCTGGGATTGTGCCACTGCACTCCAACCTGAGCGACAGAGCAAGACTCCATCTCAAAAAATTTTTAAAAAGCTGCCTGGTGCCAGGTGAGGGGCAGTTTCTTTATTCACCCTGCTCCTGGCCTGTCTTCTCTCCGACTCCCCACACTGTCCAACTGGTTTGTTCCTTGGCCGGCATCTGGGAGCCAATTTATTCAGGCCCTGAGGTTTGTTTTGTTAAGGACTTTAAAATGTATTAAGAAATTCGTGGAGAGCTTTGTCATCACTTTTCCCTTTCTAGCGAACCTGAGCAATTGGATCAGGAAGTCCCTTCCTGCCTGTCCTCCTGGCAGACCACCAGAGCTAGCTAAAGTCCCAAAATGGGGCAAGCAGGTAGGGCTGTGTTCCCTTCAGGCCATTCCTCTGGCCAAATAGCCTAGGCCATAGTGATCTGGCCAGAAGAAGTGTTCATGGATGAGTGGCTTCCCTCTGTTCTGTTTCTTCACTGAATGTTTTATAGGGAAGAAAGCAGACCCCAAGACTTTGGGATCCCAGCACCCTGAGTGCCCTACATAGTTAATAAAAACTCGAGTCATGAGGAGGGACTGAGGAGGGAGGACGCGGTGCTCATCTGCATGGATCTCCCTGGGCCTGTTTACATCCCCACCTCTGATGCATCCTCAGACAGGCTGGAGGGCACCGACAAGAAGTGGGCCCAGGTCTGTCCTGGGAGTTCTCCCTGTGGCTGTGGAGAGAATGTCTGATGTTTCTTTCATTTTAGCCCAGGCACTGAAGAGAGAATGCTTGTCTCAAAGTGAGTTCAGAGGTTCTTATGGATTCAGTTATATCTCCCTCCAGAAAGGTATGTTGAAGTCCTAACCCCTGGTACCCCAGAATGTGACCTCACTTGGAAATAGTGTTATTATGGATGTAATTAGTTAAGATAAGGTCACACTGGAGTAGGAGGGGTCCATAATTTAACGTGACTGGTTTTATTTTTATTTTTGGCATGGTCTCGCCCTGTTGCTCAGGCTGGAGTGTAGTGATATGATCATAGCTCACTGCAGCCTTGAACTCCTGGACTCAAGGGATCCTCCCTTCCTGAGTAGCTGGGATTATAGTCACATACCATGAGGATTGGCTGATTTTTAAGTTTTTTGTGTAGAGATGGGGTCTTGATATGTTGCCCAGACTGGTCTCAAACTCCTGGCTCAAGCAGTCCTCTACTGTGACCTCCCAAAATGCTAGGATTACAGATGTGAGCCACAGTGCCTAGCCTAGCCTAATGTGACTGATATTTTTGAAAGAAGAGGCCAGGCTAGGCATGATGGCTCATGCCTTAATCCCAGCACTTTAGGAGGTGGAGGTGGGTGGATCACCTGAGGTCAGGAGTTTGAGACCAGCCTGGCCAACATGACAAAACTTCATCTCTACTGAAAATACAAAAATAAGCTGGGCATGGTGGCGCATGCCTGTAATCCCAGCTACTCAGGAGACTGAGACAGGAGAATTGCTTGAACCTGGGGTTCAAGGGAGATTGCAGTGAGCCAAGATTGTACCTCTGCACTTCAGCCTGGGCAACAGAGCAAGACTCTGTCTGAAAATAAATAAATAAATAATAAAACAAAAATAAAATAAGAGATCAGAGTCATGCAGGCTAAAGACAGCCATTTGACAGTGGAAGCAGAGATGGCAGCAACACATCTCTCTATAAGCCAAGGAATGCCAAAGGCTGCTGGCAACCACCAGAAGCCAGAGTGGCAAGGAAGGATTCTCCCCTACAGGTTTCAGAGGGAGCATGGTCCTGTCAACACCATGCCTTCAGATTTCCAGTCTCCAGAACTGAGAGATGATATATTTTTGTTGTTCTAAGCCACCCAGTTGTGGTGCTTTGTTACAGCAGCCCTAGAAAACTAACAGAGGTAAAAGCAACTTCACTCCACAGCACCCATTGAAACAGGATTTATGTTGTCTGTGCACAGCCAATTGATGGTCCAACACTTCCTGGAGATTCATTAGTCACTCCAGTCCTGGAAAGCCCTCGATGGAACCTAGTCACCATCAAAACAAGGAGGCTACCTGTGTGTCGAGCCGTGCTAGGATCTTGGGCAAGATCAGGCCTCTGGAGTCAGGGTGTTAGACCTGGAGTTAGACCTGGATCCTAATGCAGGTTTTCAATATGTCTGCTGCAAAGCCACATTAGGGGCCGACCCTGGGAAATCTGTAAGATACCTTCTCACTCAAAGTTAATGTGCTTCAGATTAATGTCTCAGCAAAACAGCAGATTGTTATTATAGGTCACAAGCCTTCAGAGTTGACTAGAGAATATCTGAGTCTATGAATGTGACATCTGTGGATGCTGAGGCTGTGGCAATGAATGAGGTATTCTGATACCATTCCAGCACGTTTGCATCTTATCCTAAATGCCCCTGTTGGTCCTGGGTGTGCAGACCTGTCCTCCTTTTCCACGCATCATGCTTGGGGGCTCTGCTGCACAGCTCTCACGCACACCACCAACCCTGCGAAAACTCATCTCTCCCAAAACCGCACCTGGCTAATCTGAGAAACAAATTCAAGTCCTCAGTAATAGTAATACGCCCCATTTGTTCACCTCCGATACCCTGCTCCAGGCAACATTCCATTTTATCCTCACAGTAACTGTGAAGTGGCCTGTTATCTTCTTATTACAGATGAGGACACAGCAGCTCAGAGAGGTGGAGGACTTGACCCAAGGTCACACAGCTGGTGATGGGCAGAGCTGGAACAAGCCCCAGTCCATTTGACTCCAAAGCTGCAGCTGTCTCCACTCTGTCCTGATGGGAGAGTCACTGTGCCCTCCTCCCAGGAGAGCTGCCCGCTTCCTGACAGGGGCCTTTTACAAAATCATAATCCTTGAGAATTTTAGGCAGTGTGACATGCCATGGTTGGAAACTGTTGGAGAGGCAAGTCCTTCTGGGGTAGTATTTATGCCTGTGAATTCAGGAAACTGTCAGTGCTCAGTTCTGGCTCTATTTTTAGCTCCTCTCCGTCTTGCCAGTGGCCCAGGTGTGGCCTGAAACTCCGTTGGCCTCCTAGGGCAGCACTGCCGAGCAGATTGGGCTCCATCGACTAAAATGCTCGTGACATTTGAGATGAGGTGCTTTTCCCAATTAATTCTAACCTGTCAGTTTTCATTTTTTTTTTTCCTTTGAAGCCCAAATAACGTGTCACCTTTCTCGACAAAAAGCCAGCATTGGCTTTGACTTTTCTCTTTGGGCTACATTCATGGAAGGTGCCAGAATCAGGGAACTGGGGCTTGTGTTTTTGTGGATGGGGGAAAAATCTTGGAGTTACATAAATTATGCAGGGTCTCTTCTGTGGAATGTAATGCAGCTATTAAAATGCCAACGTATTTATCAATATGAAAAGGTGTTTAAAATATATCATGGAGTTAAAAAAAACTATGTAGTATAATCCATTTTGTATTTGTTTTATCTACTTGTGTGTTTTTTTTTTTTATCCTAGCTTTTCTCCCAAATTAAACATGTATATCAACTCTTCAAGTGGGGGAAAATTTTTTAAAAAAGGAAAGGGAAACCCACTCAAACCCCCTCCCTCTGCACAAGGAAGCTCTCTCTTCTTTCTTTCACCTATTAAACTTTTGCTCTTAACCCCCCCTCAAAAAAGAAAAGGAAAATAAAATAAATATATACATGTTTAACTTAAAAATAAATTTAAATACTACAGCCAATGTACTGTTAAGTGTGGAGCTGTAATAGCAAACCCTCTCTCTGAATTTCAGTGAATACTGGTCTCTCAATCAGATACAATAAACTTAACATTTGAATGAATTTCTGTGCAGATCCATATTCTATTTATTTGAACTTTTTTTTTTCTGAGACAGAGCCTTGCTCAGTCACCCAGGCTGGAGTGCAGTAGAGCGATCTTGGCTCACTGCAAACTCTGTCTCCTGGATTCAAGTGATTCTCCTGCCTCAGTCTCCCGAGTAGCCGGGACTACAGGCGCACACCACCACGCCCAGCTAATTTTTGTATTTTTAGTAGAGACAGGGTTTCACCATGTTGGCCATGATGGTCTCCATCTCTTGACTTTGTGATCCGCCCACCTCAGCCACCCAAAGTGCTGGGATTACAGGCGTGAGCCACTGCGCCCAACCACACATTTTCTTTATCTGTTCATCTGTTGATGGACACTAAGGGTGCTTCCAAGTCTTGGCTATTGTGAACAGTGCAGCAACAAATATGGGAGTGCAGGTATCTCTTTGCTATACTGATTTCCTTTTCTTTGGGTATATACCCAGCAGTGGGATTGCTGGATTGTATGGTAACTCTATTTTTAGTTTTTTGGGGAACCTCCAAACTGTTCTCCCTAGTGGTTGTACTAATTTACATTTCCACCAGCAGTGCATGAGGATTCCCTTTTCTTCACTTCCTTTCCAGCATGTATTACTGCCTGTCTTTTGGATGAAAGCCATTTTAACTAGGGTGAGATGATATCTCATTGTAGTTTTTGTTTTGTTTTGTTTTTTTTGAGACAAAGTCTCGCTCTGTTACCCAGGCTACAGTGCAGTGGCATAATCTCAGTTCACTGCAACCTTCACCTCCTGGGTTCAAGTGATTCTCCTGCCTCAGCCTCCCAAGTAGCTGGGATTACAGGTGCCCACCACCATGCTGGGCTAATTTTTGTAATTTTAGTAGAGATGGGGTTTCACCACGTTGGCCAGACAGGTCTTGAACTCCTGACTTCAAGTGATTTGCCCACCTCAGCCTCCCAAAGTGCTGGGATTATAGGTGTGAGCCACTGCACCCAGCCTCTTTGTAGTTTTGATTTGCATTTCGCTGATGATCAATGATGGGGAGCACCTTTTCATATGCCTGTTTGCCATTTGTATGTTTTCTTTTGAGAAATGTCTATTCAAATCTTTTGCCCATTTTTTAGTCAGATTATCAGTTTTTTTTTCCCTATAAAGTTGTTTGAGTTCCTTACATATTCTGGTGATTAATCCCTTGTCAGATGAGTAGTTTGCTTAAGTTTTTCCCTATTCTGTGGGTTGTCTCTTTGTTGATTGTTTCCTTCACTATGCAACAGCTTTTTAACTTGATGTGATTCCATTTGTCCATTTTTTATTTGGTTTTCTGTGCTTGTAGGGTATTACTCAAGAAATTTTTGCCCAGACCAACGTCCTGGAGAGTTTCCCCAATGTTTTCTTATAGTAGTTTTATAGTTTGAGGTCTTAGATTTAAGTCTTTAATTCATTTTGGTTTAATTTTTGTATATGACAATATATAGGGGTTGAGTTTCCATCTTCTGCATATGGATATCCAGTTTTTCCAGCCCCATTTGAAGAGACTTTCTTTTCCCCAGTATATGTTCTTGGCACCTTTGTTGAAAATGAGTTCACTGTGAGTGTGTGGATTTGTTTCTGGGTTCTCTGTTCTGTTTTGTTGATCTATGTGTTTGTTTTTATGCCGGTACCATGCTGTTTTGGTTAACAAAGCTCTGTAGTATCATTTAAAGTCAGGTAATGTGATTCCTCCAGCTTTTTGTTTTTTTGTCTTTGTTCTTTGCTTAAGATAGCTTTGGCTATTCTGGGTCTTCTGTGTATTTTTTTTTTCTATTTCTGTGAAGAATGTCATTAGTATTTTGATAGGGATTGCATTGAATCTGTAGATTGCTTTGGTTAGTATGGACATTTTAACAATATTGATTTTTTCAATTCATGAACATGGAATATCTTTCCATTTTTTGGTGTTCAATTTCTTTCATCAGTGTTTTATAGTTTTCATTGTAGAGATTTTTCACTTCTTTGGTTAATTCCTAGGTATTTAATTTTATTTGTGACTATTTTAATGGAATTATTTTTTTTTTCATTTCTTTTTCAGATCGTTCACTGTCACGTATAGAAATATTACTGATTTTTGTATGTTGATTTTGTATCCTGCCACTTTACCAAATTTGTTCACAAGTTCTAATAGTTTTTTGGCAAAGTTTTTAGGTTTTCCGAATATAAGATCCTATCATCTGCAAACAAGGATAGTTTGACTTCTTTCTTTCCAATTTGGATGCCCTTTATTTCTTTCTCTTGTCTGATTGCTGTAGCTAGGACGTCCAGTAGTATGTTGAATAACAGTGGTGAGAGTGGAATCCTTGTCATGTTCCAGATCTTATAGGAAAGGCTTTTAGTTTTTCCCCATTCAGTATGATATCAGCTGTGAGCCTGTCCCTTCTCTCTAATTTTAACTTTGTACTCACTGACCAACTTTTCCCTGTCCCTGTCTCCCTCATCCCTTCCCAAACTTCTAATGATCACTATTCTATTCTCTACTTCTATGAGATCATTTCTTTAGATTCCACATATGAGTGAGATCATATGATATGTGTCTTTCTGTGCATGGCTTATTTCACTTAACATAGTGCCCTCTAGGTTCATCTTTGTTGCCATAAATGACAGGATCTCTTTCTTTTTTAAGGCTGAAGAGTATTTCATTGTGTATATGTATCACATTTTCTTTATCCATTTGTCCATTGATGGACACTTAGGTTGATTCCGTATCTTGGCTACTGTGCATAGTGCTGCAATGAACTTGGGAATACACATATCTCTTTGACACACTGACTTCCTTTCCTTTGGATATATACCCAGTAGTGGGATTGCTGGATCATATGGTAGTTCTATTTTTAATTTTTTGAGAAAACTCCATACTGTTTTCCATAATGGCTGCACTAATTTGCATTCCCACCAACAGCGTAGGAGGGTTCCCCTTCACATTTGCATCATCATTTGCTCTCTTTTGTTTTTAATAATAGCCATTTTAACAAGTGAGAGATAATACCTCATTGTGATTTTGATTTGAATTTCCCCAATGATTAGTGCTGTCCAGCAATTTTTCTTATACCTTTTGGCCTTTTGTCTGTATTCTTTTGAGAAATATCATCTATTCAGATCTTTTACCCTATTTCTAACTGAAGCCTATTCATATTTTACCTGATTTTCTATTTTGAAAAACTTAAAACCCACAGAAAAGTTGCAAGAATGGTGTACCATTACAATCAACACCCACATTTCTTTCACCTAGATGGATTGACTAGGAGCATTTTGCCACATGTGCTGTCTACATGTGGTTCTATGTATGTCACCCCTCATCAACTAACACTATGCTGAATAAATGAATGACTGGAGTGGCAGAAAGGCCAGTCCTTAAGGGGCAAGGTGGGTCAAACAGTGGGCACTATCTGAGGTCCAGTGGGTGGCTGGAAGAGAACCAGAGGCAGACGAACATCACAGGCACAGAGCAGTGCAAGCAAAGGCTCAGAGGGTGGGCAGCACAGAACTTCAAGGAGGTCATAGAGCTGGCCAGCAGGGTGTGGGAGGGAGGTGGAGGAGAGCCTGGAACTGGGGAGGTTCCCAAAAATCTCAGATGTAACCCAAAAGTGACAATGTATAAGGGGAGTGATGTGGTTTAGATCTGTGTCTCCACCAAATCTCATGTTGAATTATAATCCGCAGTGTTGGAGGTGGGGCCTTGCGGGAGGTGACTGGATCATGGGGGCAGGGTTCTGCTAAGGAGTTAGCCCCATCCTCTTGGTGCTCTTCTCATCATAGTGAGTTCTTGTGAGATCTGGTTGTTTAAAGTGTGTGGCACCTCTCCCCACTCTCTCTTCCTCTTGCTCTGGCCAAGTGAACTGCTGACATCCCCTTGATCTTTTGCCATGATTGTATGTTTCCTGAGGCCACCCCAGAATCCCAGCAGATACTGCCATGTTTCCTGTACAGCCTATGGAACTGTGAGCCAATTAAACCTCTTTTCTTTGTAAATTACCGAGTCTTAGGTATTTCTTTATAGCAGTGCAAGAACAGACTAATAATACAGGGAGCCACTGAGAGGAGTAACCTGAGCAGTTTTGTGCATTTTATTTTATTTTGAGACAGACTCTTGCTATATTGCCCAGGCTGGAGTGCAGAGGCATGATCTTGGCTCACTGCAACCTCCGCCTCCGGGATTTCAAGTGATTCTCATATCTTAGCCTCTCGAGTAGCTGAGATCACAGGCAAATACAACCATGCCCAGCTAATTTTTGTATTTTTAGTAGAGATGGGGTTTTGCCATGTTGACCAGGCTGGTCTCAAACTCCTGACCTCATGTGATCCGCGTACCTCAGCCTCCCAAAGTGCTAGAATTATAGATATGTGCTACAGTGCCCAGCCAGTTTTGTGCATTTTAAAGATCTCTCTCCTACCATGATGAAGAGGGACTTTTGAGGTGCAGGTGGAGGGTTGGAAGGGAAGACCAGTTATGGTCCAGGACAAAGACAAGGAGGCCTGAACAGGTGAGAGGGGCCAGAAGGATGTAGAATGAGTAGCTTTTGGAGTGACTGCCTGGGTCTGGTGAGGTGGGGAGGATTCAGGACAACTCCCAGGAACTGGCTGGGAACACGTGACTAGAGTCCAGTGCTGTTTCTCCAGATGGGGAATACAGAGGAGAAGCCAGTGGTGAGGGAGTGGGGAGTGAAGGAGGTGCTGACTTCAGTGTTTAACGCATGGAAGTTGAGTGGCCTGTAAGACATTTAAATGGAATACCCAGCAGGCAGTTGATTCTGAATCTGTATCTCAGGGCCAAGACAGGTCTAGGGATGGAAATGTTGGAATCATGAGTCTTGTGGATAAGATGACTGTCATCCTGGATGGCAGGCACAGCCCCTGTTCATGCCTATGTTCCAGCATATTTATTAATTGCTCCCTCTTTCACTTTTCCAGTTTGAGCAATATTTTGTTTTGTTTTGTAGAGACAGAGTCTCACTATGTTGCCCAGGCTAGTCTCGAACTCATGGCCTCAAGTAATCCTCCCACCTTACTTCCCAAAGTGGTAGAATTACAGGCATGAGCCACTGTGCCTTGCCAAGTTTGAACAATAATTAATATAGTCACCCTAAAAAGACTAGATCAGTTGCTCCCTGTATTCACCTAATACATGCCACCCCTGGCCTGGCTTGGTTCTGTGGGTGTTTCATGCCATATGCGGTTAATCACTAGAGGTCTGTGGCCTCTATTCGTGTGTATTTCCCACCATTCTTCCCTTGCTATCTTTCAGGTAGATGGTGCCTAAGAAATATTTATCTGTCCCATGGTTGCGAGATCCATAGGCCCCAATCTCCTGAGGGAAGAGAAGGCAGGAGAAGCTCTATAAGTTATCTTGCTGTAGGCTGGTGGATTAAGGTGCACTCTTGGACCAAGTCCCTACTAGGTATGGGATTTAGGAGATGTAGAGAGGTAAGAAAACTCTACAACATTCCGTTTTCATAACTGCCCCACACTGCTTTGCCTCCTTCACCCCTTATGTGGGCTGTGACAGCTGGAGTGAGTTTGCAGGCCTCTCCCTTTCAGTGCCTCCTCAGAGGCAGTGTGACTGCCCAGCTCTGAGTGAGTCCTTTTGGAATCCACCCTGCTGACAAGAACCACACCCTGGCTGTCCTTGGACAAGCCCTGTCCACCTCCACTTTCTGCTGCTCCCTTCCATGTGGCCTTTGCTCCAGCCACATTCTGAACACATCCTGAACATGTTTGCCTTTGGGACCAGTAAAGACCTTTTTCCATACCCTCATTGCCCCAACTCCGATGTCTATTAAAAAGGCTCACACCTGTAATCCCAGCACTTCGGGAGGCCAAGGCAGGCAGATCACAAGGTCAGGAGATCGAGACCATCCTGACCAACATGGTGAAACTGCATCTATACTAAAAATACAAAAATTAGCTGGGTGCAGTGGCACATGCCTGTAGTCCCAGCTAGTCTGGAGGGTGAGGAAGGAGAATCACTTGAACCCACAAGGTGTAGGTTGCAGTGAGCTGAGATCACGCCACTGCACTGCAGCCTGGGAGACAAGGTGAAACTCTGTCCCAAAATTAAAAAAAAAAAAATTGACCCACTCTTCAGAGCTGACTCAAACATGACCTGGTGTCCAGGAGACAGTCTTGGATTGTCCTGCTGGAGGCAAGGCTCCCTTCATCCAGAACGCCCCTGTGGTCCCCAGTGACTCCTTCATGGTTTCCTCTGGGTTCTTGCCTTACTTACTCTTTGGAACTCAGGGTGGAGACACATTTTTGTGTTTTTCCATAATGCCTAACATGGAAGTAATTATGATGTGTACAGACAATGTGTGGAATGAATTGCCACAGATTTTGGCTTCAGGTAAGAGGCCAGCATTAAGAGTTATGGGGCAGGAGGTAGCAGGGTGAAAGAATTTGCATTCATTCATTCATTCAACAAATATTCATTGACAGCTTCTGTGTACTGGACACTATGTTCCATGGTAGATTTAGAGAAATAGTTGCTACCTTCAAGGACCTTCACTATCTAAAGGAGAGCGAAAAGGAGACATGTAAACAAACAGTCAACAAACAATGTAATAAGCACCATAAACCAGCTAGGCCAAGTGCACAGATGGAGGAACCCATTCTGTCTCATGAGTCTGGAAGCATTTCACTAGGAAAGTAACATTTAAGCTGGGTCTTGAGGCACAACTAGGAGTTTATCAGGTATCAGGGAAAGGGTACTGTTTACTAAGGAAGGAACAATAAAAGCAAAGGCACTGAGCCCCAGAGAGGCTTGTGTGGTAGACTGGAGGGTATTCACTGGAGAAGAGAAGACAGTAAGCATGAGGGTGGGGGAGGCAAGGGAGTGCCAGGAGATGAAGCAAGGGAGGGAGAAAGGAGCCTGACGTGGGCAGAGAGCAGGTTTTAAGAAGAGCAAAGTCCTGGTGACCACAGCAGCACAGAGAGCGGAAGAGAGAGACGGTCCTGAACACGCAGCTGCTCCCCACCCACATTTACCTGGTGCTGCCCTGAACTGTCAGTCATGGCTGCTTTGCTTTGGATTGCAGGTCCCTGCAGGGAGCTGCCCACCCCTCACCCCTAAGTTGCTGGCAGCTGCCACAGAGCCCAGCCACCTCCTCACCTACTCTCCTGGACAAGGACTCCTGACAGAGTCTTTGTCAGGACTGGTTTCTGGGCTGAACCCTCCTTTGCCACGAACAGAGAGATAGATGCCTGCACCCCTCGAGGGCAGGCAGATGGCTAGGCCTGCCCTCCCAGCTGGGCAGCACACTGGACTGGCAGTGCCCTTTCAAGTGTGCAGGAGTTGGCAGGAGCCCCCAAGCCAGTATCCATCCTCCCAGGTATCCACGCTTGGCAGCCTCACTTGTCTCCAGCCTGTGTTCTTGCAGATGAAAGTGGCAGTAGGAAGGAGCCTGCTCCAAGTTGACTCCCTAGTTTTTAAAAAAATCACAACGTAGATGTTTCCTAGTCTGCTGGATGATAACAGTTGTCCTTGTCTATTACCTCTTAGTGCTCCCGAATGGTGTTGGCCAGCCTGGGGTGCAGGGATTGTCTCCTCCTCCAGATCCTAGCACTTGCCAGTCCCTGGTCCTCGCTGGCCTGCCTGGAGGCCTGTCTCATTGTGAATGTTTACACAAATGGAAAATGTCAGTGTTTAATCTGTAAAGGGAGCCCAGATTGCAAAGCTCCAAAAGCAAACATCTAAAGGTGAGCATGCTTCCTCTGGGTATGGGACATCACAATGTCACATCAACTCACACCCCCACATTCACTTAGCACCTCTGTGGGCAAGAGGATGGAGAAGGCTCCCTGCCCTTCCAGAGCTACCTAAAGAAAAAGACAAACTTCCAAGTTGCAAAATCCCAGAGTCAGTGTCACAGTGCTGTGGCGAACTAAACTGTCCAGCAGATGCAACTTGCCCCCAGCGTGTACAAAAAAGGTTTAGTGGGCTGGGCGCAGTGGCTCATGCCTGTAATCCCAGCACTTTGACAGGCCAAGGCGGGCAGACTACCTGAAGTCAGGAGTTCGAGACCAGCCTGGCCAATATGGTGAAACCCCATCTCTACTAAAAACACAAAAAATTAGCCAGGCGTGGTGGCAAACGCCTGTAATCCAAGCTACTCTGGAAGCTGAGGCAGGAGAATCACTTGAACCCAGGAAGCGGAGGTTGCAAGATCACACCACTGCACTCCAGCCTGGGTGACAGCGAGACTCCATCTTCAAAAAGAAAAAAATAAGTTTAGTGGTGGTAGGGCTCAAGGGCTCTCTGTGAGTTAGTCTGGAAACGGGATGGATGGAGTTGGGGAATGGATGGAGATGCTTCCAGGAGGAAAAGGCCATGAGGGGTGGTGAGGAAATTTCAGGCTGGAGTAATGATAGAACCAGGAGATTGATGGGAGAGCTCAGGAACCTAGATGGTGGGCAAGCCTGAGGGAGTGGGGAGACTTGAATGCCTGTCCAGTGAGGTAAGCTCTTCTGTGTGCAGGAGAAGAGAGGCAGGCACATCCAATCCTGGCTCTGCTACTAATCAGCTTGGGCAAGATACTTCTCCCTATGGGTCAGATGAGGGGAGTGGACCAGAGCAGAGGTTCCCAGCCAGGAGAACAAGTGTGCTTTATATACACACACACACACACACCTAGAGCTAGTTCTGGGCTATCTCTGGGGATGTGGCCTGGACATGTCTGGTTGTTTAAAGATGCTTGGTGCTTCTGATGTGGATCACTGGCTTAAGTCATTTCTAAGATCCTGTTAGCTCTAAAATGACCATGTTTCTGCGGCATGAGAAGTTGGTGACATGGCCAGTGTGAAGGAATCACTGGCCAGCCCAGCACCGGCTTTACAATCAGAAGAAAACAGTGGCTACGGAGTCACCTCATGGGTAGACAGTGCATCAGAATCGCTGGGGCGATGCAGATAATTTCAGAACAAAGCCAGTGCTGGGGGCTGGGGGTGGAGAGAGTCTTTGGGCCTGAATGATCCAGATAATTGCAGTGCTGGTGATACCCTCTCAGCATGCCCCAGCGTGGGTGGTGGGAGCCCATTAGTCATGGGGTGGGCTGAGGCGAGGTGGCTGAAGAACAGGGAATAAATAAAAGGAGTGAGCAGTCATGTCTCAAGCAGACCTGCAAGGGCGGGGGTGGCTGCCAGTGTCCCAGGCAGGGCGGCTGAGACATGAGTCACACCCGGCGACGCTGACCTGGCACCACCCAGCCTCTCTAGGAGAGGGAAGGAGGAGGCAGGCGCTGGGAATTCTGAATGTCAGGATTGCCTCTTGCTGTATCCTTGGGCTTTAGATTTTTGTCATCCCTATCACCACCCTTTGCAAAGCTACATGGTGGAGACACCTCTGTTCATAGCTCTTCTGCCACTCTTTATCCTTAGACTATCAGGAGCTCTACTGCTGACCTTAAGGGTGTTAGCCACTCAGTTATCGTTCCAGACCACAGTAACCAGAGTATTCTGACCTTTAGAGCTGCCCTATACGACCATTCTCTGTTTTAGACAGTGGGGCTAGTGTGTGAAGTGAGAGGGAGGAATGAGTTTTGTTACTACCTTCTCAGCAACCTGCTTCTCCCCAAGGCCTCAGTTTGCTCTTGCTCCCCTCATGTGTAACCAATGGCCCATACAGGAAATCGTCTTCCCAGAGACAAGGTGTTTCCTAATGTTCAGAGAAGATCCAGACCCCCAGCCCCTGGATAACATAGACAGCTCTTCAGGACACCTGAAAAGCCAGCTATTGACAAAACAAATCTGCCTAACACTCTCGCAAACTCCATTTTCTACAGGGTGAGATGCAAACATCTTTCCATGACACCTGTGGATGCTCTGCCATCTGGTCCAGGCTGACTATGTCCTGCCTGGAGGGCCAGGTTGGAGGGACACTCAGGCTGAGAACAGCATGCTCCCTCTGGGACCCACTTTCAAGGGAGCCAGCCTGAGGCTAGCATCACTGGTCTCCTCCGATCCTTCCAGATCTTCCTGGTGCTAGGGTTAGGGTCCCCTTTTTTCTCAGCTGAGTCATGACCCTCACCCAGCCCGGCCCCCACCCTAGATCTGCTACTACACCTGATTGATGCCCTGGCCTCAGGCAGGGCTGGAGCTTGGGGCCAGTACCTTGGGCCTTCAGCCTTGCCCAGGGCAGCCTGGACAGAAGCTGAGACTGGATATCTTTTGCCAACCTTGGCAGAGAAGTACAGAATGTGTCTAAAATAATTGAAGGTTATTTGGTGCCTGTGGGAGGGATTTTTATTCCCAGGGATTTTGCTGGACCATTTGGGGCAGCCTTGTTTGGCTAGCTGAGGGTTTCTATGTTTTCCCACAACTGGATGTTTACCATATCTGTGCTCTTGCTTTTTAAAAATGTCCTTGTTTAGAATAGCTTCCTTTTATTTTAGGTTTTATTCTTCCTTTTTATCTTTTAAGTGGGAAATGGGAGATCAGTATGAGGGGGCAATTGTGAAGCTTGCCTGTGCTCCAAGTTAGGGACACTAAATCCCTTCATCTCTGGTTTTCCCCTGTGATTCTTCCAGAGCTATAGAGCAGAGCTTGTATTCAAGTCACAGATGGGGCCCTTGACCTTGGACTGGACAGAGCTGAGAGCCCTGGAGCAGGAGTGCTGCTGGGAAATAGCTTGGAGACATCCCCCCAGAGCAGTGAAGAGGTTGGAAGGAGTCCGAAACCTCAAATCCTCAGCCTCTGACTTACAAAGCACCTAGACTTCCCTTAGGACTAGATAGAGCAGCCGTTTCACCCAGGGAGGGCCCGCTGAGAGCTGCCTCCACCCCAGCACTGAGATGTGGTTGGTAATGTGAGTTTCTCACCAGGGCTGACTATCCAATACTGCAGTCATAGCCACATGCACCTATTTGAGCCTCAATTTAAATTAATTAAAGTTAAATAAAGTTTAAAAACCAGTTCCTCGTCCACACTAGCCACCTCTCAGTGCTCGCGAGCCACATGTGGCTGGTGGCTGCCTCACTGGCCAGCACAGGTCAGAACTCCTCCATCATTGTAGGGCTCTCTCGGCAGGATGTGTTGGTCCCCTTTACACTGAGCTGTCTCCCCGTGTTGTCTAAATGCCTTTCCTACCTTACAGTAGACGTTCAGTGGGTGCATTTGTCCTGCAGACTCTCCCAAGCTTCTTTCTCAACCCGCAGAAGTAGCTGTGTGGCTTTGTGAGGTCTCCCTTCCAGAAAGAACAGGTAGCATGCCTCTGACAACCAGGCTGACCAGGTGACCTGCAAGGGTCCCCAGGATCAACTAGCAACCTGACATTTACTGCCCAAACTAATGCTTCTCCCTGTCCAGTGGACACTTCTCAAGTAGGCTGCCCTTCTGCCACTCTGCTGCTGCTTAGTGACTTTGGAAGAAGCGGCCCTGCGGAGGCTCCAATGACCAAGAATGTTCCCTTCTCTGCTCTTCAGTGTCACCCCTCCTCCTCCCAAGCATCGCCATCACCAAAAATAAAACTACTTGATATCCTTGGTGTAGTCCATGAAGCTCCCGCATTACAATTACTTGGAGGGAAGAGGCATGTTTAAAATGCAGGTTTTGACTGGGCACAGTGGCTCACACCTGTAATCCCAGCACTTTGGGAGTCCGAGGCAGGTGGATCACCTGAGGTCAGGAGTTTGAGACCAGCCTGACCAATATGGTGAAACCCTGTCTTTACTAAAAATAAAAAAATTAGCTGGGTTTGGTGGTGTGACCCTGTAGTCCCAGCTACTCAGGAGGCTGAAACAGAACTGCTTAACCGAGGAGGTGGAAGTTGCAGTAAGCCGAGATCACGCCACTGCACTCCAGCCTGGGGAACAGACAGAGACTCTGTCTTTAAAACAAAACAAAACAAAACAAAACAAAAGGCAGATTTCTGGGCCCCACAGCAAGCCAATGGAATCAGAATCTCTGGGCAGGGAGAGCCTACTGAATTTGATAGTCACTGCAAATGAGGAGGCCACACAGGATGAACCTTGAGAGTCCCTGGAAACTAGTAATTGACCCCCTTTGTATTCTAAGGTCTCTGGTTTATTGCAGACCAGCTCTCCCCAGGGCTGAGAGCCACATACTGGGAGATGGTGGTAAGGGTGGTGTGACAGAAATGTTCCCCATGCCCTCCTGTTCTTTACCTGCCTGCCCCCACCACTTGCACACACAGGTGCATACACATATCCACATACTCACACTACTCTCTCAGGAGGTCTGCTGGGAAACCAATAGACCTTCAGAAAAGCCTGTTCCAAGTGTGGCTTTGTGGGCCATGGTGAGCTCCTGGCCTTCTCTCATAGGCCCTCTCTGGGGAGGAAAGATTTCTCTTCCTCGCTCCTCACTAGGTTTGTGGCTGAGGCACCCATAGTAAAAGACAGATTAACAAGAAAAAAGCATACACATTTATTTAACATCTAGATTGGACATGACACGGGGGCCTTCAGAAATGAAGACCCAAAGAAACTTAGGTTTGATAAAGAGTGGACAGTTGTGCAGACGTGGACAAAGCAGGTAATACACTAATTTATTACTATTCCAATGGTAATAAACTGGGGGAACTTAGCAAGGCCTGTTCAGAATCTTCTCTGTGTCCCTGTGTCCTTGGAGATAAGAACATTCTTTTCTTGTGGGTATAGGGTGGCCACCTCATGTAAGGGTCTTATGACCTACTTCAGAGCAAGATCAAGGAATTCTTTTATGAGCTGCTTCAGGAGAGAAGCACGGAATACGGTCAGAGAGGCCTTGTTGTTTCTGTGGCTTCTGCCAATGCCAAAGTGCCATATTTGGAATAGTCTGTTCTGAACCCCATCATCCTGCTGCATGAAGCCCCAGGGCCTGAGTCCCCTGCCTCAGAGAGACCTTTCTTTTCTCTAAATCCGTGTTTTGCAATCTTTTTTACCCTTGCCCCACTTTGGTGAACACAAAATCTGTCTCAGATTTTAATATGCCAATTTCTCCCCCTTCATATCTGCCCAAAATATCCTGCAGTTTATGTTACAAAAGTAAAGTTTTCTTTTTATTTCCCAAATGTAAAATTATATGCACACAATACTTGAAAGAATATAAAGATAGAGTTTATTGCTAGAAAGAAAGTCATACTGAGAGACTCTAGCATGAGCCTGCATCAGAATCACCTCCAGCCCTTCTTAAAATATAGACTGCTGGCCCCTACCTCCAGAGTTTCTCATTCAGGAGGTCTGGGATGCCTGGGGAAACCACACTTTGGGAATCACTGCTCTAGAATAATGATACACACTCCCTCCCTAGGGCCAGAAGGAAGGCCAAGCCTTTAAGTAACACAACAGACACCAGATCATCTCATGGGGCTTCCTTTCTTCTCTGTACTCCCTCCCTCTTCAGAGTGGGAGCATCTACCTAGATCTCAATAACACTGACGGCCTCCCCTGGGTGAATCTCTGCATTGTTATGCTGACCAAGTCTCTACCTTGGCAGAGACTTCAGCCACTCTAGGGAGAAAGGAAAGAAGGAGGTAAGGAATGAAAAATCCTTTCCTTCCAGAGTAATACTGAGCACGTTTTCAAACTCCACATCCTGAAGGTTTCGGATGTGTATGTGGAGTGTGTGTGTGTGTGTGTGTGTGTGTGTGTGTGTGTGAACACGTACATGAGACAGATACGTATGCTTTTTGTTCCTTAGATTTCTGGGCAACATATGCAGTAACCAAAGCAGAGCACTCATCCTGTGAATCTGAACAGCATTAATGAAGAATGTAGGTCTCCTATTCGAGCCGGGACTCAGAGCAGAACAGTAGCATAGCTTGCATATTTATTTAGGCCTTGGCATCTCAGCAAGGAAAAAGTTTGTGGAATAAATGAGCAAAAGATGGAGAACTTTTCTGCTCTGTGTTTATAGGTTTTGGCTGTTCCCAAACCATCCATCTTGAGCTCTCACCATAAAGCAGGCAAGCAGCCCTTTGACACGCGCATCTTGAAAGTTTTACACTATTTATTTTTTCCTCTGGGAAACAATCTAGGTCTCCGCCACTGAGGCTGTCAGGCAGTAACAGAGTGCCTGAGCTCATTCAATTGTTTATGAGGCTTTCTCTGAAATCCTTAGCCCTTTCCTACGGATGGAAGAAGCAGTGAAAAATCTCTTAGCAACAACTCAGCTGGCTCATCTGTCCTCCCTGTCCCAATGCTGCTCCCTATTTAGTATTTATCACTAAGCAGGGATAGTGATAAATGGCTTGGCTGGTCTCTTTCTACCTGGGGTTGGAGCATTACACTCAGCTCAAGAAAGGAACTCTGAGAGGAGAACTACCCATATGGTGAAGAACTTTAAATTATGCCTTACAAGAAAAGACAGAAGGAACTTGGAAGGCGTCACCTAGAGGTGGACACTACCCCTTCTCTTCAAATATAGAAAGAGCCGTTAGGTAGAAGCAACTTGAACCTGGTTCCTGTGGCCCTTAAGGGAAGTCCTGTGATGTTCAGGATTTGCTAGGGTTCCCTTCTCTACCAGGCATCTATCTGATGTTAGCGGAGCCTCTTTTCTCTTTTTCCTCTCTCTCTAGGCAATCTCATTTCTTCTCGTGGCTTTAAATATCATCTTTAGGCTGATGACTCTCAAGTGTATATGCCTACCCAGAACACTTTTCTAAAATGAGAACTTGGATATTCAGCTGCCTACTCACGTCTCCACTTGCTGTCTCCCTGACATCTCCAACTTCATATGTGTAAAAGTGAACCCTTGATCTGGACCCCCTAACCCAAATCTTATCCTCCCACCGCTTTCCCCATCTCAGTAAATGGCACCAGCCTCCACCCAGTTGTCAAGTCAGGAATTTGGGTGTCATTCCTGGCATTTCCTTCTCATTCACACCTCACATCCAATCCATCACCAAGTTCTGTTTATTCCACCTCCAAAATATTCATTGAGCTCCTCTATTCCTCTCTACCTTCATATCCACCATCCTCATTGAAGATCCCATCATCTCTCATGGGGGCTATTACAAATGCCCTGTAACTACTCTTCCTGCTTCCATGTTACCTGCCATCCTCCCAACCAACACCCAGAGCAAGACCTGAAAACCCAACATATGACCATGTCATTCCTCTGCTTAAAACCCTTCAGTGGGCTGGGCATGGTGGCTCACATCTGTAATGCCAGCACTTTGGAAGGCTGAGATGGGAGGATCATTTGAGGCCAGGAGCTCAAGACCAGCCTGGGCAACATACTGAGACTTCGTCTCTACAGAAAAATTTAAAAACAAAAATTCCTTCAGTGGTGTCTGTTGTAGTTAGATAAAGTCCAGGCTCCTTCTGAGATGCACAGGGTTCTGCATGATCTCTCTCCCCTCGTCTGGTACCACCCTCCCCACTGCTCTACACTGAAGCTACACTGGCCTTTTCATCTCTTCAAATGTATTGAGCTCCTTCCTCTCACCTGTGCCTTGATTTACCGTCCCCCAGCGCCCCCTCCCCTCAGTCTTTTAGTTCTCATCTCACATGCTACCTTTCCAAAGAAGCCATCAATTTTAGTTATCTTTTGCTGCAAAACAAACCATCTCAAAACTTAGTGGTTTAAAACAACAACCATCTTATTTCTTGTAATTCTGTGAGTTGCCTAGGGCTTAGTGGGATGGTTCTTTTGCCAGTCTTGGCTGTCAAGTGTTCACAGTGAGATGGTAGCTGGGTCAGAAACATTCAAGATGGCTTCACTCACACGTCTGCCATCATGACAGGAACATCTCACCTGGGACACTGGGGTGGCTGGGCCTCCCTATGTCACCACAGGGCTCACTTTCCCAGTGGCTTCTTCATATGGTCTCTCCATATCAGGGTGACTACACTGATTTTGGGCTAGAATTAACCCATTAAAAGCTTTGTTAGAATAGAGAGCTGTGGATATTGGATATGTATATTTGTTAGTGTGAATAAATGGTTCTCAGGAGTGTGGTGTAGTAGACTGAAAAAGAACAGGACTTTGGAGTCCAAAGTTCAAATCCCGTCTCTACCATATGTGATTCTTGCTCATTCATTAAGGCTCATTTGGTTATTAACAATATAAATGGATTCTGGCAAGTGTAAGCCAAAAAGGGGGAATTTGTTAGAATGTATTAGTCAGGGTTCTTCAGGGAAACAGAACTCATAGGATATACACATATATATATACATACACACATATGTATGTATATATATATGTGTAGAGAGAGCAAGAGAGAGAGATTTACTATGAGAGATTGGCTCACACAATTATAAAAGCAGAGAAACCCTATGATCTGCCATCTGTAAGTTGGAGGCCCAGGAAAGCCAGTGGTGCACTTCCTGTCCAAACCCCAAAGCCGGAGAACTAGGGAGTGGGGGTGGGAGGTGGAGGGAATGGGTAGAATATAAGATCTGGTCTGAGTTAGGAAGTCTAAGAACCAGGAGCACGGATGCCCAAGAGCAGGAAAACCTGGATGTCTCAGCTCAGACAGCCAGAAAATACACCCTTCCTCTGCTATTTTATTCCATTTGGTCCCTCAGCAGATTTGACTGTGCCCACCTGCGCTGGGGAGGGCCATCTTCCTTCATCAGTCTACCAATTCAAATGCTAATCTCTTCTAGAAACACTCTCACAGACACACCCAGAAATAATGTTCTACCAGCTATTTCGTAGTTCAGTCAAGTCAACACATAAATCTAACCCCTACAGAGCACATAGAACGGCTGACAACCACAACTCAGCAGTGGGAGTCAGTGGCCTTTTTTCTGGGGTGCGGCTGTTAACCTGTCTCCGCTGCAATGATTTCTTATCTTTGTGTCTCTCATTCTTTAGTTTTAAGTCTTACATCTTCATCTGTCTCAAGACTGTTTGACCCAGCTTGGATCAAGTATCAAATTCCTTGGTCAGGCTGGGCGTGGTGGCTCACACCTGTAATCCCAACACTTTGGGAGGCTGAAGTGAGTGGATCACCTGAGGTCAGGAGTTCAAGACCAGCCTGGTCAACATGGTGAAACCCTGTCTCTACTAAAAATACAAAAATTAGCTGGATATGGTGGCGGCTGCCTGTAATCCCAGCTACTCAGAGGCTAAGACAGGAGAATTTCTTGAACCAGGGAGGTGGAGGTTGCAGTGAGCCGAGATTGCACCACCACACTCCAGCCTGAGCAACAAGAGCAAAACTCTGTCTCAAAAAAAAAAATTCCTTGGTCAGCCAACCAGCTAAGGCTACAGGGTATAGTTATATGGTATAAGCCAGGCTGCCAGGGGCGCTGGAGGATGGGGTACACAGCCGGGAAGGGAAGCCTCAGTTTTCTTACATATAAGGTAGGATAATCTGCTTCTTAAAGTCATTGTAAGGATTAATCAAAATAATGTCCAAAAGTGCCTAACACACAGTAAACATTAAGTTTATGGTTAAGTGTTTTTTTTTTTTAAGTTTATTTTATTTATTTTATATTTTTTAAAGACATGTTGTTGTCTTGTGTTGCCCAGGCTGGTCTCAAACTCCTGGACTCAAGCAGTCCTCCCATCTCGGCTTCCCAAAGTGCTTGGAAACACAGTTTTTAATACTGGTGAATAATTGAATGAATGAACTAGTAACAGCTTCAAAACACCATCATAATCTTAAAGAAATGTTCTGGGCTCACCTTATACTTGTCTTGATTCAGCCCTGGAATTAGCCAGTTTTCCAAGGAGCCCTCATTCCTTTTATGAAAAGTGATATTCAAAAGCCAAGACCTGGTCCCTAGATGCTGCTATTAGGATGTCTCTGTCTCAGGGGACAGAGCTGGGGAACACACATGTGCACACACACATTTATGTCTACATTTATTTCTATCTCACTGCATATGGGAAATTGTGAGTTCACCCCCATACGCCCAATTCCAATCCAACACCCCAGGTTTTATTCTAGTTTTCTCCTTTGTCATATTTGTTAGTTTCCTGATTTTAATGGCTGTGTTTTGGTTGTAAATGAGAATGTTCTTATTTGGAAGAAATACACATAAAGTATTTACCCAATGAGGGATATGAAGTCAGCAATTTACTCTCAAATAATTCAGGGAAAAAAATTATTTGAACCATACTTGCAACTTTTCTGTAAGTTTCAGATTTTTCAAAATAGAATTTATCAAAAACAAACAAAAATCCTAAAACAACCTCATACATGTGTCACTTCTTACCCGGGCAGGTAAATTACTAGAAGGAGAAATGCTGCAACAAAAGGCCTGTGCATTTGTAATTTTGTTTTGTTTCTGGAGATAGGGTCTGTCTCTGTTGCCCAGGCTGGAGAACAGTGGCACAATCACGGCTCACTGTTTCCTCAAACTCTTAAGGAATCATCTCTCTTCAGGCTCCCAGATAGCTGGGACCACAGGCTTGCACCATCATGCTCAGCTAATTTTTAAATTTTTTATAGAGATGGAGGTCTCTCTATGTTGCCCAGGCTAGTCTTAAACTCCAGAGCTTAAGCTATCCTCTGGCTTTGGCCTCCCAAATTGCAGGGATTAGGTCAGGCAGGTGGTTTACAGCTGTCATCCCAGCATTTTAGAGGCTGAGGTGGGCAGATCACTTGAAGCCAGGAGTTCGAGACCAGCCTGGCCAACAAGGTGAAATGCTGTTTCTATTAAAAATACAAAAAAGCCAGGCACAGTGGCTTGTGCCTGTAATCCCAGCTACTTGGGAGGCTGAGGCACGAAAATTGCTTCAACCCAGCGGGGGGGGGGGGGGGGTTGGTTGCAGTGAGCCGAGATGTCGCCACTGCATTCCAACGTGGTTGACAAAGCAAGATTCCATCTCAGAAAGAAGAAAGAAAGAAAGAAAGAAAGAAAGAAAGAAAGAAAGAAAGAAAGAAAGAAAGAAAGAAAGAAAGAAAGAGAAAAACACAAAGTACTGGGATTATAAGTGTGAGGCATCTCACCTGGCCCATTTATAATTTGATGGATGTTGCCCAAACTGCCCTCTACATAACCCCCTACCTGGAGTGAACGAGAAGGCTTACTCTCCCCAGCACAATGTTTTATAAGACTTCAGTTTTCTAAAAAAGCAATTCAACTGACGACCAGCCTGGTCAACATGGTGAAACCCTGTCTCTACTAAAAATACAAAAATTAGCTGGGCATGGTGGCGGCTGCCTGCAATCCCAGCTACTTGGAGGCTGAGGCAGGAGAATTTCTTGAACCCAGGACGCGGAGGTGGCAGTGAGCCGAGATTGCACCACTGCACTCCAGCCTGAGCAACAAGAGCAAAGGGATCATTTCTATAGAAATTCTAGAAGAAACTAGAGAAGTTTCTCTGTGCAGGTAGAGCACCGGAGACGTGTTCTCTCCAGAACGCAAAGCTGGTCTTGGTGTACTGCCGTTTGCCACTGATGGGCATTCATTTCCCTCCATCAGGGTAAGACGGAGAGGACGCAGCCTGAGTGGTTTCCCTTCTTAAAAAAAAAATTAGTTGGCGAAAGCTGCTTTCTTGTGTAGTTTTAATTTGCATTTCTCTTACTGTGAGTGAGTCTGATCATCTCTTCAGAGGCTTAAAGCTGGTTGCATTTCTCTTTCCCTGAGTGGTTGGTGCACAATCTTTACCCATGTTTTCACTGGCTTATTGTTCTTTTATTCTTGTTACTATCATGATCGTTGTTGATTTCGAACCTCTAAATGTGACGGTAATTAGCCCTATATGAGTTGTAAATATTTTTCTCAATTTGTCACCTGTCTATTGACTTTGAAGATAGTTTTGCCATGCAGATACTCTTTGTTATGTAATCACATGTACCACTGTTTTATAGCTTCCTAGGTTGTTGAACAACAACTAAGGATTATTAAAAATTATTTCCCTCTGGCTTCTTCTAGTACATGCTTTAAAATTTTGTTTATACATTTAGATGCTGGACACATTTGAAACTTATACTAATCCAACTTCATTTTTTTCCCAGAGGGCAATCCATATATTGAGTCATTCCTCTTTCCTTCCTGGTTTGAAATGCTGCCTTTCCTGCACATTACATTCCTATAACTTCTGCATTTGGACCTATCTCTGGAATTTCTGTTCTGGTCCATGGGTCTCTCACTCTCTCTCCGTTATGTCTCTGGCCACTCCTTCTCAGCCTCCTTTTCTGGCCCCGCCTGCCTTTCCCTCCCCTCCTCTTTGTCATGGCATCCCCTCCTGTTCTATCACGGTACATTTTCCTTCTCTGTTCCATGCTGACTTCATCTGGCTTCAGGTATTCCATACCAGCGGTGTGCTGAAACTATGTGGCATTTGTATCTCTAGTCTGGCACCCTCTCCCAAATTCCAGACTCATGTAGCCACTGTCCTCTCAGGGGCTCCACTTGGAAGCTTAATCTGCATTTTGAAAATAACACTTCCTAACCCAAATTCCTGCTGCTCCCTAGAACCTGCTCTCTTATAATATTCTCAGGAAACAGTAGCTCCATTCTCGCTCCATTCTCTACAGCTCGAGTCAAAACTCCACGTCTTTGATGACTTCTCTCTTTTTTATTTTTTGAAATGGAGTTTTGCTCTTGTTGCCCAGGCTGGAGTGCAATGGCACAGTCTCAGCTCACTGCAACCTCTGCCTCCCAGGTTCAAGCGATTCTCCTGCCTTCGCCTCCCAAGTAGCTGGGATTAAAGGCACCCCTACCACACCCTGCTAATTTTTGTATTTTTAGTAGAGACAGGGTTTTACCGTGTTGGTCAGTCTGGTCTCGAACCCCTGACCTCTGGTGACCTGCCAGTCTCAGCCTCCCAAAGTGCTGGGACTACAGGCGTGAGCCACCACACCCAGCCGACTCCTCTCTTCTTTAAGACATTCACGCCTATCAAGTCCTTCAGCTCTGTTCTCAAACAGATCCAGAGTTGAACCAGCTCCCCGTCCCATCATCTGTCTCTCCCCTAGCCTATGGAAATAGCTTCCTAGCCCATCTTTCTATGGCATCCCTGATTTCACCCCCTGACCCCAGGTCCATTCTCCCTCCATCAGCCAGAGCA
Source organism: Cheracebus regulus (assembly GCA_963574635.1). Lineage (NCBI taxonomy): Eukaryota > Metazoa > Chordata > Mammalia > Primates > Pitheciidae > Cheracebus > Cheracebus regulus. Next base: position 58,751 of record CAUYQU010105332.1, read on the forward strand.
ATCCTTTAAAAATGTAAGTCTGCTCATGTCCTCCCTGCAGTGGTTCCCAAAGTCCCATAAAAGCCCCTAAAGCCTACCTGACGTGGCCCCCAGCTAACTCTTGGATCTTCATCTTCTTCCATGGATCCACTGTTGCTGGGCACTCTGGTCTTCCTTCTGTTCCTTGAACACACAACAGGACTCCTGTCTTTGCCAATGCACCTTCTTTGAATAACTGTATATAAACTTATAGACTTAAACTTCTATAAGACTTATATAAGCTTTAGACTTGTGTAGACATAGAAGTTGATCATATATGACCCTTGGACATACATTTAAACATGTAAGCAAAATGAAGCTGGGCACGGTGACTCACACTTGTAATCCCTCCTGTAATCTACTGAAAATACAAAAATTAGCCCGGCCTAGTGGCACATGCCTGCAATCCCAGCTGAGATTGAGGCCCAAGGAGGCTGAGGCACGAGGATCACTTGAGTGTGGGAGGCGGAGGTCGCAGGGAACCGAGATTGCACCACTGGACTCCAGCCTGAGTGACAGACCAATATTTTTCTGCTAAAAACCAAAAACCAAAAACCTAAAACTCTAAGCAAAATGAATTGGCTATGGTAGTCCTAAAATTTCTTCATATTCAGAGCTATCTCTTCTGAATCTTACTTTGATTCTGACCATGGATGTTCTTGTTTTTCCAAACAACATTGTTCTCTATGCCTTCAAGAGTGCTAGTTTGATAGCACAGCATTTTTTAAAAGAATGCGCTACTCTTGTCTCCAGGGTTTCTTTTTTCTTTTTTAATTTATTTACTATAAGTTCTGGGGTACATGTGCAGGGTTGTTACATAGGTATACATGTGCCATGGTGGTGATCTGCTGAATCCATTGCCCCGTCATCTACATTAGGTATTTCTCCTAATGCTATCCCTCCCCAATCCTCCCACCCCCTGCTTTTCCTCCCCTCCCCACTCAACCCCCAGGCTCTGGTGTTTGATGTTACCATCCCTGTGTCCATATGTTCTCATTGTTCAACACACACTTTTGAGTGAGAACATGCGGTGTTTGGTAGTCTGTTCTTGTGTCAGTTTGCTGAGAATGATCGTTTCCAGTTTCATCCATGTCCCTGCAAAGGACATGAACTCATCCTTTTTTATGACTGCATAGTATTCCATGGTGTATATGTGCCACATTTTCTTTATCCAGCCTATCATCGATGGGCATTTGGGTTGTGTCCAATCTTTGCTAGGGTGACCAGTGCTGCAATAAACAGACGTGTGCATGTGTCTTGATAATAGACTGATTCATAATCCTGTGGGTATGTACCTAGTAATAGGATTGCTGGGTCAAATGGTATTTCTATTTCTAGGTCCTTGAGGAATTTCCACACTGTCTTCCACAATGGTTGAACTAGTTTACACTCCCACCAACAGTGTAAAAGCATTCCTATTCTCCATACCTCTCCAGCATCTGTTGTCTCCTGATTTTTTTTTTTTTTTTTTTTTTTTTTTTTTTTTGAGATGGAGTCCCACTCTGTGGCCCAGGCTGGAATGCAGTGGCACAATCTCGGCTCACTGCAACCTCTGCTTCCCGGGTCCCGGTTCAAGCAATTCTCCTACCTCAGCCTCCCAAGTAGCTGGGATTACAGGCACGAGCTACCATACCAAGCTAATTTTTGTATTTTTTAGTAGAGACAGGGTTTCACCATGTTGGCCAGTCTGGTCTTGAGCTCCTGACCTCATGATCTGCCCACCTCAGCTTCCCAAAGTGCTGAGATTACAGGCATAAGCCACCGTGCCCAGCCATGATTTTTTAATGATGGCCATTCTAACTGGCATGAGGTGGTATCTCAACGTGGTTTTGATTTGCATTTCTCTAATGACCAGTGATGATTAGCTTTTTTTATATGTTTGTCAGCTGCATAAATGTCTTCTTTTGAAAAGTGTCTGTTCATATCCTTTGCCCACTTTTTGATGGGGTTGTTTTTTTCTTGTAAATTTGTTTTAAGTTCTCTATAGATTGTGGATATTAGCCCTTTGTCAGATGGGTAGATTGCAAAAATTTTTTACCATTCTGTTGGGTTGCCAGTTCACTCTATTGATAGTTTCTTTTGCTGTGCAGAACCTCTTAAGTTTAATTAGATCCCATTTGTCTATTTTGGCTTTTGTTGCCATTGCATTTGGTGTTTTAGTCATGAAGTCCTTCCTTGCCCATGCCTATGTCTTGAATGGTATTGCCTAGGTTTTCTTCTAGAGTTTTTATGGTGTTAGGTCTCATGTTTAAATTTTTAATCCATCTAGAGTTAATTTTTGTATAAGGTATAAGGAAGGGATCCAGTTTCAGCTTTCTGCATATGGTAGCTAGTTTTCCCAACACCATTTATTAAATAGGGAATCCTTTCCCCATTGCTTGTTTTTGTCAGGTTTGTCAAAGATCAGATGGTTGTAGTTGTGTGGCTTTCTTTCTGAGGCCTCTGTTCTGTTCCATTGGTCCATATCTCTGTTGTTGTTTTTGGTACCAGTACCATGCTGTGGCTTGTTTGTTTGTTTTTGAGACAGTCTTGCTCTGTTTCCCAGGCTGGAGTGCAGTTGTGCGATCTCGGCTCACTGCAACCTCTGCCTCCTGGGTCTCGGTTCAAGCAATTCTCCTACCTCAGCCTCCCAAGTAGCTGGGATTACAGGTGCCTGCCACCATGCCTGGCTAATTTCTGTATTTTTAGTAGAGATGGGGTTTCACTATCTTGGTCAGGCTGAGTCTTGAACTCCTGACCTCGTGATCTGCCCACCTCAGCCTCCCAAAGTGCTGGGATTACAGGCTTGAGCCAGTATGCCCGGCCTACCATGCTATTTTGATTACAGTAAT
>CAUYQU010105333.1:0-21991 GCA_963574635.1 Cheracebus regulus
GAACATTCTGTGTTTGGTTTTCTGTTCTTGTGTCAGTTTGCTGAAAATGACGGTTTTCAGATTAATCCATGTCCCTGAAAAGGACATGAACTCATCCTTTTTTTATGGCTGCATAGTATTCCATGGTGTATATGTATCACATTTTCTTTATCCAGTCTATCATTGATGGGCATTTGGGTTGGTTCCAGGTCTTTGCTATTGTAAACAGTGCTTCAATGAACATAAGTGTGCATGTGTCTTTATAGTAGAACAATTTATAATCCTTCCAGTATATACCCAATAATGAGATTGCTGGGTCAAATGGAATTTCTATTTCTAGGTCCTTGAAGAATCGCCACACTGTCTTCCACAATGGTTGAACTAATTTACACTCCCACCAACAGTGTAAAAGTGTTCCTATTTCTCCACATCCTTTCCAGCATCTGTTGTCTCCAGATTTTTAATGATCACCATTCTAACTGGTGTGAGATGGTATCTCAATGTAGTTTTGATTTGCATTTCTCTAATGTCCAGTGATGATGAGCATTTTTTCATATGTTTGTGGGTCGCATAAGTATCGTCTTTTGAAAAGTGTCTGTTCATATCCTTCACTCACTTTTTGATGGTGCTGTTTGTTTTTTCTTGAATTTCTGCTTTAGGTCTTTGAAGATTCTGTATATTAGCCCTTTGTCAGATGGGGCTATTTCTTAAAGTATTCTTACCATTCATTAAGGTGAAACCTCATGACCTAATCACCTCCCAAAGGACTCCACCTCCTAATACCATCATATTGGGGCTTGGAAGTTCAACATATACATTTGGGGAGGCATAAACATTCAGCCCATTGCAAATACGAAATGTGTATGTGGCACTGATAGTCAGCATCCAAGATGATGCCTGGTGGCCTTTCTGATGTTCATGCCCAGGCTGATCGACACAACAAATAGAATATACCAGAAATGGCAGAGTGTGACAACAAAGGCTAAGTCATTAAAAAAAAAATGCCCCTGCCTTGTGTTTTTTTGACACGTTGTATGAAAAGCCAGCTGACATACTGTGGAGCCCCTTAGAAGTCCTATGGAAAGCCTACATGGAAAGAGCCTTTCGCAACCAAGCATGAACTTCCAGTATATCACCTTGAATGCAGCCCCAGTCGAGCTTTTCAACCTCTATTACTTCAGCTGACATCTTGATTGATCTTGATTGCAACTTCAGGACGGAAATCCCCAGTTAAGCCTTTCCCAAATTCTTCACCCACAGAAACCATGATAGCTTTTAAGCCATTAAGTTTTGGCATTATTCAACATGAAATAACATAACTAAAGCAATTATTTAGGGCCAATTATATCACTGAGTGTACTCACAAGACTCTACAGAAAATACTAAAGTAATTCGATAATGAAGGCAAAGAATTTCTTACAGTAGGAAGAAAAATATTGAGAGTCATCAGAGAGGACTGAAACTTCCTGATGCTGGATGGTACCCAGAGCCTTTTCTCAGGTGCACAGCATGTGCTTTGTTTTCCAGTTTCAAACCACTTCAGACCAACTTAATGAAAACATTGGAAGTGGAGCTCAGCAATATGTGTTTTATCAACTCTCTGTGATTCTGATGTGTGCAAACATTTAAGAATTACTGCTTTCTGTGATCATCTCCCTCTTGGAGGTGTAGAATTACTGATGTAATAACCATAAACAAGGTTCAGTGTATTCCATTAGGGTCACAACAGCAACCTGGAAGCCACAGGTATGTTTCATTAGGAGGAACAAAATAGTCTTCAAGTGGCTTGAGATCCTTTCTATTGTCGTGATGTTCACATAGGCTATATTTCAACTGACTCTGGTGCTCAGACCATGCAAATTGTTACAACAAGGCCCATTAATGGTCAACACTTGGAGAATGTTTTTGTAGTTTCTGTCAATAGCTCCTTTCCTTCCTTTTCTGCAGAAATGTGGATTGCTAGGCAATCACAATGCTTTATTCTAGTGTAATTCCAGGAAGGCTGTGTTTAAATAAAGGAAATTTGAGGACAGGAATCCATGTAGACTGTGCCTTATAAAATTACCTTTGCCACCCTCACAGATACACACAACTCAAAGCAAGGTGACCATGCATTACAAATCAGAGGTCCAAAGGCATAATTATAACCACATCGAAACTGCCACCAAAACAAACTTGGCCCGACTCTTCTGGAAATTATATATGTCACTTAAACCATAGAAGTCTAAAGTGTCACTTAAACCACAGAAGTCTAAAATTTTTACTGAGTCACAGTACTATTAGTCTGAAAGGTAAGATGCCATAAGAATGAAGGAAAAGTAAACTCTGGTCTCCTGGTCTAGACCAGAGACTAGAAAAACACTTGATGATATAAAGAGACTATAGAATTTGTATGTGTTTATGTTGGTTACAGTTGTATCTGTTGCTTTCTCCCTGGAAAGCTTTTCTTTCCTAGTTTCTCATCATATCTATTTCCTTCAAGCGTCTTTCACAGTGATGACGAAAATTTATAATCTGTAAAAAGATTACATAGTCCTAAAGAAAATTGACTCATTAATGTACAGATCTGTCTATAAACAGAATAATCTTAAGTGAAATCAGCCTGTCCCATAATCGATAAAAGTCTATCATACATATTCAGACAATTTTAATACAACCAACAAATCACCATGTTTACTGATTCTTCTTGCTTTTACAGCATATTTAAATCTCTTTTCAAATATATATTTCATCTGTTTATTTTTGAGTTGGAGTGCCATTCTATTGCTCAGGCTGAAGGGTGGTGGTGATAGCTCACTGCAACCTCTGCCTCCAGGATTTAAACCATTCTCCTGCCTCAGCCTCCTGAGAAGCTGAGATTACAGGTGCATGCCACAATGCCTGGCTAATTTTGTATTTTTAGTAGAGACAGGATTTCACTGTGTTGGCCAGACTGGTCTCAAACTCCTGAACCTCAAGTGATCTGCCAGCCTCAGTCTCCCAAAGTGCTGGGATTACAGCTGTGAGCTACCACAGCTGGCCTGATCTTGTTTTTTAATTAACTTCTGTGTTTTTCAAATTTAAATCATTTTTCCAACTTTTAGTTATAGCAAGTCTTTTGAAGTTTGTGAATACAAGGGTTTCTCCTCTCTGGAAAAGTGGTTGATGGTGAAATCGTAGATTACACTTGAGTACAAAGAAGAATCACTGAAGTATTGTGTTAGTAACTGGAGTAAGTTTAACTGACTTTTGGCTCCAAAATCCCTTTCTTAGTTTTTACCTCCATAGAGATTTTTTATTAAATGACAAAAATGATATTAACAACTCAGAAGCAGAAGGAGATGATTTGCACTATATGAAAAGTCATATTTCTAGGAAAGTTGTCTTGTTTTGTAAGGTTAGATGCCTTCCTTTCCTAATAAATTATTAGAAATTTCATATTTGCCATCCATTCATCCATCATCCATCCATCCATCCATCCATCCATCCATCCATCCATCTATCTCACCCATTTACTCACTCATTCATGAATTTAAATTTATACATGAATTTAAATTCATAATCTCCTTCCTCAAGTAAGTTCCAGTGTGTTGATGCTTTCTTTGTATTCCTGTGTTCTCAATGTTTAGCTGCCACTTATAAGCAAGAATAGGCAGAATTTGGTTTTCTGTTCCACTGATAGTTTGCTTAGGATAATGGCCTCCAGCTCCATCCATGTTGCTGCAAAGGATATGATTTCATTCTGTTACACTGGCTTCATAGTATTTCATGATGTATATTTGCCATGTTTTCTTTACCCAGTCTACCACTGATGGACATTTAGGCTGGTTCCACGTCTTTGCTATTGTGAATAGTGCCACAATGGACATCCATGTGCATGTGTCTTTATGGTAGAATGAGTTATGTTTATCTGTTTATAGACCAAATAATGGGAGTGCTGGGTCAAATAATAATTCTGTTTTAAAAGTTCTATGAGAAATTTCCACACTGCTTCCCAAAATGGCTGAACTAGTTCTCATTCCCACTAGCAGTGTATAAGCTTTTCCTTTTTTTCTGTAACCTCTTCAGCATCTGTTATGTTTTCACTGTTTATTAAAAGCCATTCTGACTGGTGTTATATGATATCTTGTTGTTTTGATTTGCACTTTTCCTAATGATTTGTGCTTTTGAGTATTTTTGCATATGCTTTTTGGTTGCGTGTATGTCTTCTTATGGAAAAGTGTCTGTGTATGTCCTTTGCCCTCTTTTTAATGAGGTTTTTTTTCTTGTTAATTTGTTTAGGTTCCTCACAGATTCTGGATATTAGATATTTGTCAGATGCATAGTTTGCAAATACTCTCTCCCATTCTGTAGCTTGTCTATTGACTGTGTTGATAGTTTGATTTTTGTATATGGTGTAGCAAAGGGATCTATTTTCAATCTTCAGCAAATGACGAGACAGTTGTCTCAGCAACATTTATTGAATAAATGTTTTTCCATTTGTGTCTTCCCTTATTTTTTGTACAATGTTCTGTGATTCTTACTGTAGAGATCTTTCACTTCCCTGGTTCGTTGTATTCCTAGGTATTTTGCCCTTTTGGTGGCTATTGTGGATGGGATTGCATTCTTGATTTGGCTCTCAGCTTGGATATTACTGGTTTGTAAAAATGCTACTGATTTTTATACATTGATTTTGTATCCTGAAACTTTGCTGATGTTGTTTATCAGCCGTAGGGGCTTTTTTTCCAGAGACTATGGTTTTCTGGGAGATAATTATATCTGCGAATAGAGATAGTTTGACTTCCGCTCTTTCTATTTGGGTGCCTTTTATTTCCTTCTCTTGATTGATTGCTTGGATAGGGCTTCCAGTACTATGTTGAGTAAGAGTGGTGGGAATGAGCATCCTTGTTTTGCTCCAATTCTCATGGGAATGCTTCTAACTTTTGCCCATTCAGTATGATGTTGGCTGTGGGTTTGTCATAGACAGCCCTTATTGTATTAAGGAACTTCAATGCCTAGTAGGTTAAGGGTTTCTAACATGAAGTCATGTTGAATTTTATCAAAAGCCTTTTCTGCATCTATTGAGGTGATCCTGTGATTTTTGTTTTTAGTACTGTTTATGTGATGAATCACATTTCTTGATTTACAAATCATATATTCTTTGTTACTTGCTATGATACATTGTGGATGAAAATGGCCATAATTTTTCTCCTCCCTGGTTCTGTCCCTAATTACGCCATGGTTTTTAGTCTTGTCTTCTAAAGTAGTGGTGTCTATTTAAGCAACCCTAAATTCTGTGTCTTTATCTGATCAATTGGTTGTGGTGGAAGGTTTGTGGTACCATCATCAAGCAGATTTATGCTTGGCTTTTTGGACCCCAGTGAACAAGATCAAGATAGGCGAGACAACGGGTGGGTCATAGTCTTCCCAGTAATTCTACCAAAGCCACGTCGGTTTGTTTTCTATTCATTAGTCATAAAGCAGTTATGATTAAGTATATTTTACATAAATTGTGTTATCTATTGGAAAACCAGCACCTCGATATAGTCAAGCAGACATAAGTATCATAAAGTATTTGTAATAAAAACATATATAATGCATAAAATGCAAGGTTTGTTTAAATGGTGTCAATGATCCAGTGAAAGATATGGAACAGAAATTATTAATCTTATACTGAAGGCAGCAGAATCATAAAGAATTAACTTCTTAAACTTTTTAAGGAGGGTAAGCATCAGAAATTTGAACTCATTATTTTTATTTCAGAATCAATGTATTTTTATTATAGTAGACCCATATTTTAGACGAAATACATTTGCTTTCTCTTTGTTATAATGAAAATGTGTGTATGTTTTTTCTTTTTATAGTTTTGCTCTATTTTTTATTTCCTCCCAGTATTTAACATCTTCCTGGATTCATGACTATAAATAATAGCCAGGCAAGACTCAGGAACAATATATACTTTCAGATTTCTCAGGAAGGTGAAACAAAGAAGTTTGAGACATGAGATGACTACAGACTTCTTGATACAAATTTATTTTACTCATTTACTGTTACCTATGAGTATTATTAAGTTATCTACAACAAAATTCTATTATCCATTTATTTAATTGATTCTTCCTGAGTTCCTACTATTTATTTGCCAGGCACTGTGCTACTACTGTCTATAATGGGAAACAAAAGAGAAACCCTCAGTTCCTGGCCTCATGGAGCTTATAGTCCAGTGTGAGAGACAGATGACTGACAAGCAAATACACATACATTAAGTTGGAAATGATCAATGTTAGGCTGGAAAAGAACCAGAAGCACTGAGGGAAAACAAAGGGCCAGGGACTGGTGATTTAGTGGTAAAGAAGTATGAGTGCTGCTCTCGGTGAGAAGATGTGGAATCAAAACATGGAAGCAAAGGCAGGCACAGTGGCTTGCACCTGTAATCCTAACATTTTGGGAGGTAAGGGTAGGTGGATCGCTTGATCCCAGGAATTCAAGACCAGCCTAGGCAACACAGGGAAACCTCATTTCTACAAAATTGAAAAGTTAGCCAAGTGTGGTGATGCATGCCTGTAGTCTCAGTTACTTGAGAGTCTGAGGTGGGAAGATCACTTGAGCCCAGCAGGTCAAGGTTACAGTGAGCCATAATTGTGCCACCGTACTCCAGCCTGGGTGACAGAGTGAGACTCTGTTCCAAAACCCCAAAATACAAAAAACCAAAAGACCTGAAACAGAGATTGGGTGGAGAAACAAGCCCCAAAAAACTGAACTTTGTGGGCAAAGGCTGTAAGGTGAGCAAGAGTTTCAGACACCTGAGAATTTGAATAAGTCTCATTAAGGCTGAAGGAGAGGGAATGAAGCAGAATGTGCCAAGAAATGAAGGTGGGAAAATAAGAGTCTTTAGGCTAAGGATAACATTTAGTTATATCTCACTGAGGCATACAGAAAAATGTAAGCAGAAGAGTTACATAATCTTATGATCTACCAGCAGAAGACCAAATTTGGGATCATGAAAATGGGAAAAAGACAAGGCGTTATTTTAATAGAATAACTTTTCCAGTGAAGATAAGTAGAAACAAAACATTAAAAATATTTTACAGATAAGATTAATATGTCCAGTGATGAATGAATGTGGAATTTTAGAAATAAATTGAGGTAAACATGAGTCCCAGATAGAAGTCTTGATAATAAAAGTGTAATCTCTCTTATAGACCATTTTTTTCATAACTTGGAAAAGGTGAGTAGAAATTATGTGAAATATATTTAACTCATCAATATTCTATGAAGTTTTTACCTAAGTGAATCCATAAAAACTGCCATGGATATTCAGGAATATAGTTTATATAAATGTATGTGTAATGTATTTATGTACATAAACTGGAAATAGAAATAGAATTATGCATTGTTGTTGTAGTTGTATTTTGAGTTATATCCAGAGATGCATTGTGAATATTTTGAATGCCCTGTTTATTGAATTTCTAAGCATCTTGTGTCCTTATTAAAGTCTAGAATTGTGTTTGAACTCATTTAAATAACTTCCATCTGACGTGCTTTTTATACTAACAACTTCAGTTCTAGCCGAAAACTTTTCTGTCAATCATTCCCAGTTTTTTATTTTCACCTTTTAAAATATTATTATTAGACAAGAAAAAGCCTTATCTTTATATGCAAGTTAATCAAAATTTTGGAGAATTTATTTTCCTTATGATTATCTGACTGTGTTGATTCCATATCAAGTAGGTATTCAAAAACTTCAGCAGCATGTGTGTAGCTATTATAATTGATAAACCAAATGGAACCTGAACTCTTTGAGTGCAGAGAACATCTCCATCTCCAGAACCGGGAACAATGTATAAAACATAATAGGTGAAGAGAACTATTTACCTGATATAGTGGGCATGATTTGTCCTGCCCTTAAACTAGAAGAAAGGACTTCAATTTCCAGGCTTCTTTGCAACTACAATTCAGGCATGTGGCCTACATTCTAAATGAAACTTTTATTTGAAACTTGGTACCATCAGAGAACAAGCTCTGCAAAAGATAGCTTTTACTAGAGGGGATAATGGCAGAAGTATCTGGAGGTTGTTACAAGGCTAACATAGAAGAGGGAATAATAGCCGTTACAAGGCTGTGTGTTAGTGTTCATGGTGAACTTGGTTTCAGCACATGAAGTCCATCCATAACTGCTACATAGGAGCAGTGACATTCTCATGAGGCCATTGTTTGGTTTTTTATTCTGTTCCTGTTTTTGGCAAGCTTTTCTGTAATTTGAACTTCCAGACTGTATCTCTGGATTTTCCAATGATTGTGGATTCTATCAACCATTCTGTTAATTTAATCATCAAATACTTTCGGAGCATCTACCATGAGCCCAGTTACTTGGCAATAGGATGTGCAGTCTTTGTATTTAAAGATTCTAATCATGAACGCAAGTAACCAAGAACAAACAAAAAGTTACAATTTTCATATGATAAGTGCTCCAAACAAATCCCCACACATGTCAATAGAAACATACATAAAAACACCTAATCTAGGCTTATGGGGTCAAAGTAGGTTTCCTCAGAAAGGCAAATCTGAACTCATCTCAAAGCAGGGCTTGCCAATCTGTGACTCACAGACCACCTGCATCAGAAACATCTGGGATATTTACAGTGCAGAGATCATGATCACCCTCTAAATATACTGATTCAAAATTTCTGATATTTTACACAAGAATCTGCAATTGCATAAAACATCACAAATACACACAATAAAAATCTAACAGAAAAAAATGAAAATGAGTTGACAGAGAGAATTGATCTAGAATTTAAGTATCAAGTATAAAAAGAGTGTTTGTATGATTACTGTCCAATGATCGAAGCATGTACAGAGATAGATACTGTCAACTGTCTGTATATTAACATGATTTTATACCAAGAGAAAAAGCCTACAGTTAGGGGTCAAAGAGATATTGATTGAATCCTACATTCCCCACTTACCCCATTGGCTAAGTTGGGAAGCTTTGAATCTCAATATCTTCATTCAGACATAAAAAAGTGATCACAATCTCATGGGAAGATAACTAAGACTAAGTAAAACAAGGTTGTATAAAGGCAACAACCATCAATAAATGTTGGTTTCCTTCCCTTTGTGCACACATTTCTTTTAATCTAAAATTGTTGCTTATATACAGCATATGTTTAGGAGTTATGAGTGCTGATATTATCAAAACACAAAGGAGTATAAAAAATCAGCTGTTAAGTAGAAGATTACCAATGGCTTTTACTAATGACCATAATATAAGCTTAATGCCATGTTTTTAGTGCACATGACAGTGCACTTAGGAACACATTATTTTTAGTTGAAATATATTATCATATTGTATGAATTGACCTATGGATATGTTCTCCCTTATTTTGAGAATGTTGTCTTTGATCTAGCTTGTGAAAAATATTAATAGCAAAAGAAAATAAAGGCCATATTTGGTCAAAACTCAAAGAAAGATGTTTTAAATTTATTAAGAGTATCTTAAGAATTTTCTAATATTTAGTATTATTTATAGTGAAATATAAGGCTGGCACAATATTTTCACTCAGATCTAAAGTCCTTTCTTCTAAAAGTCTAAAACATTATTTTCTCCTTTCATTATTAGCATTTGTTCTCATTTTAAATAGTATGAACCAAAAAATTATACTGGAAATTACTTCTTTTTGTGCTTTTTTGATTTCATGATACTCTTCAATGTTTTTGTTGTTTTGCTTTTCAATGCAATCAAATATTATTTTCTGATTACAGCAACTCAGTAACAGTTGAGCTGAATTTCCATGGTACTGGGGTTAGTAAAGAAGATATTCTTGATTCTAGCAGATATCTACGATTTAAAACCTCTGCTTTTAAGGTGGGGATCCTCAAGCCAGACACATGACAACAAAACCAGGAACTATATGTTAAGAACTTAGCAGCCTCAGGATATAAGCATCCCTCTCATCACTCTTCTTTTTCCATCAGCCATGCTGATTATATGGTCATTTACACTGACATAGTTTCCATTTTCTTCTCTCTTATGTATTACTGCATAATTCTTAATATGCAATGCAGTTGCATTGTAATACATATATCTTTACATGATAGGACTCTAATATTTTCAATGCAGTTCAACATCACACAGTTTACCAATTTGAACTTCCTCACACATTTACAATGGCCCCTGTGGTCCAACATTCAAAACAAAACCCTACATATTCTAACCAATATGTGTTAGAATCTGTATTTAAAGATAGATGGATGGATGGATGGATGGATGGAAAGAGAGATAGATAACAGAGAGATGTATATTTTAGAAAGATGGTAGACAGATGTAAATTTTACAAAGATGGTAGATGGATAAATAGATACTTTAGATAGATGATATGCATACATACATACATACATACATAGATGATGTAGATTTTTCTCTTCTCTGAGATTTTTGAGTCATGTTTTGTTCTTTTAGTTTTTTTTAACTCATGCTTCCCAGAATAAAGTAAAAATTTCCATGCTATGCAAAGTATTCCATATTTGATTTCTTCTAATATTTTAAATTTATCTTATGTTACACCGCTTTAATACACTGTACTCCAACTTAAGTTGTAAATCTAAAACTAAAATGTTTCCTAGGACATGACCTTATTTTCTTATGTTTTTAATTGCTTTTTATTTTTTCCTGTTATGTCCTGCTTTCATATTTCTAAAAAGCCTAGATTTAAATAACATTTTAAATGCTTTCCCTTTTTGATCAATATTTAGGCAACTTTTATTATATTTTTAGCTTCTACAGAGATGTTCCCTTGGATATTTGTTTTTGTTTCCCATTGCCGCTGTAACAATTTATCGGGTGGCTTAAGCAATCAAAATTTATTATTTTAGAGTTCTGTAGGTGAGAAGTCCCCCAGGGTTCTTACTGGACTAACATGAAGAAGTCAGCAGTGCTGTATTTCTTTCTACTCTAGGGAAGAATAGCCTCCTTACTGTTTTCAGGTTCTAGAGGCTTCCTGGCTCCTGGGCTCATTCTCCCACTTCAAATCTAGAAAAAGTGAGTTGAGTTTTGCTCACATTGCATCCCTGTGACCTTGCAGCCAGCATTATATCTTTCTCTGACTCTCCCCTAAATCTCTCTTCCACTCTCTCTTCTTGTGATTACATTAGGGCTTACCTGGATAATCAGGACACTCTCTCCTTTAATAGTTTATATTGAGCTAAGTGGTAAGTTTGAATTATTCTATTCTTTGTGATAGCTTTTAGATAAAATTAAAAAGAAACTTAACTTTTAACATTTTTAATATTCCTATGATTATTTTTCTCTGTGATTCCTCTGTTATAGAAACACACACATATAAACACACCCACAAGAAAATGCTTTCTGAGGCTAATTTAACCCTACTAACCAGAAGAAATATCCCATGAACTCCCTTAATAAATTATTTCCATAATTCTTGTTAATTTTTATATAGATGTTTTTATATCCTTATAAAGTTCTTTAGAAGACATGTGTTTTAATCTTCTTTCTTTGCATTATAATTTTGAGATAATAATTTGATGAGTGAATATATAAAAATAATATATGAAACTTACCAATCTAGTCAAGGGAAAATGCATCAACTGGAATTACAGAGTACTGTTTATTCTTTCAATTTTACATGGTTGTAAGATTCTAAAATCAATGTTGGATAAAAATTTCTTATTGTAAAACTATTATTGAAAGATATCCAGTCTCCTGGAAAATGGAACACATTTGATCTCTCAGTAAATCTAGCATTTCTGTTAAAAGCTGAAGTATTGGACCAGATCAGCATTCCATCTGCTCCGTCTGCTGTATGTCAGTGAAGAACTGGCTTGGATTTTTATGTCAGTGGCACGAACATAATGTAAGTTTTAACATCATACTGAACCCGATGAGATGCTCACATGAGTGGATGCCTGAGGGTCTAAAAATAGATTTTCAGATCCCCCCCAGAAATAAAATAAATCATCCTTAAGTCCATTACTTTTTTTCACTCCACATACTCTTCAGCAGGAAACCCAGATGGATCTTTTACCAAATAGCCATAACCAAACCACGTCATCTGCTCATTGCTTCTATTAGCAGAAATCATCATCATCTATTGTCTTAGCAGCAGTAAGACAACTGCTTACTTCTAACTGGTCTTTCCATCTCTTTACTTACATAGTCTGTTTTCAATCTGTTCTTTTAAAACTCCAATGAGATGATGTCACTTTCTTGACAGACATTTTTCTTTTCTTTCTTTTTTCTGTGACTGTATTAGTCTTTTTTCACAATGCTATAATAACGGACTGGGTAATTTATAAAGGAAAGAGGTTTAATTGACTCACAGTTCCACATAACTGGAGAGGCCTTAGTAAACTTACAATCCTGGTGGAAGGGGAAGCAGGCACATCTTATATGGTGGCAGGAGAGATGAGCAGCAAGAGCAGGGAAAACTGCCTTATAAAACCATCAGATCTTGTGAGAACTCATTCACTGCCGTGAGAACAGCATGGGTGAAACCTCCCACATGATCCAATCATCTCCTTCCATTGACAGTGGAGATTACAGGTCCCTCCCTCAACACGTGGGGGTTTGCAGATGAGATCTGGGTGTGGGCACAGAGCCAAACCACATCATTGACCCTGTTTTATCCAGAGTAAAATCAACATTCCTTTGGCCAATGATGCTGTTTATCTTGAACATATAGTTGGTATCTTTGTTACTATTTATATTTAAAATTTGATTTATGCATATGTCTACATTCTTAGATTTGAGTGGAAAATGTTTGCTTTTAGGTTTTCTGGATTTCAGAATTATAGATAAGAATCAGAAGTGGGGCCGGGTGTTGGGGGTCATGCCTGTAATCCCAGCACTTTGGGAGGTCAAGGCAGGTGGATCAGGAGTTCGAGACCAGCCTGACCAACATGGTGAAACCCCGTCTCTACTAAAAGTTCAAAAATTAGCTGGGTATGGTGGCTCCTGCCTGTTATTACAGCTACTCAGGAGGCTGAGACAGGAGAATCACTTGAACCCAGGAAGCGGAGGTTGCAGTGAGCCAAGATTGTGCCACTGCACTCCAGCCTGGGCAGCAGAGCGAGGCTGTGTCTCAAAAAACAAAGAAACAAAAAGAATCAGAAGGTCTAACTTTTTGAATGTGGCAAGAAAAGCTAGACTATGGTTCCCTTTTTATGAATATTTCAGCAACCCTGTAGAATTAACTATAAAGAAAGAAAAAGAATCTAAGTAGTTGTAATCTTTAAAAAAAAAGATTATGTGCTACATAAAATATAGTAGAGAAAAGATATCCTTCCCTGAGAATACCTCCTGTTCCATAGGGAGTTGGATTTTGTCCTGTCCCAGAAATTTACTTCCTGGCTTTTAAAAAAATGGCTGGAAAAGAGAATTTATATCATTCACTTGGCACAAAATAGAATGGGTTTGCTGAGCTAAAGCACAGTATATCTGAGCAAGGAAAGCAGTATGAAGGGCCAGTATGTATAATTTTACTCAAAACTCAACTTTGTAGCTGAATTTCTTAAGTGGTTTTCAGCATGGATATTAAAGTAGTCTCCAGTTTAGGAGTGTCACAAAAATGTCACTATATTCAAAGTAACTAGAAGAAACAGCAAAACAGAATTCTTAAGAGACTGCAAGCTTAAAATGAAAACTCCCCACACCCCCAGGCCAATTTATACTACTGATAATTTAATAGCACGACATCCCCTCTTCAGTGGTGAATGCGTGCCAGTGCTACAGACAAGTTACTGCCTTAGTTTCAAAATCTTTAAAACCATATTTTGCAATTTCTACATTCTACGAATCATCTTTTTATTTAAAATATGAATAGAAGTTACATAGATAAATAGAAAGATAGAAACATGTAATTTAACTTTTTGGCATCTGAGTGAAAGTAAACATTTCCTTTATGTGCTAATTTGGAATGAACTCAGTTTTTTTCCCCTTTTGAGATGGAGTTTCATTCCCGTCACCCAGGCTAGAGAGCAATGCTATGATCTTGGCTCACTGCAACCTCCACCACCCAGATTCAAGCAGTCCTCATGTCTTAGTCACAGGAGTAGTTGTATTACAGGTACCTGCCACCATCCCTGGCTAATTTTTGTATTTTTAGTAGAAACAGAAGTTTCGCCATGTTGGCCAGGCTGGTCTCAAACTAGTGATCTTAGTTGATCCACCCTCCTCGGCCTCCCAAAGTGCTGGAATTACAGGCATGAGCTACCACGCCCAGCTTGACTTTGAATTGAATAACATGTCTTATCCCTGTGATTTAAGTTATATATACATATATATATATATTTGAAATTTAATATGCACATACTAATTTTTTGAGTTAGGTACTGAATTTTTTTAGTTAAATTCTGAAACAAGTCAAAATCTAATGGAAATTTAGTAAAATTTCCAGAGAAACTATTTTTATTCTATAGATTTTCTTTAATTATTTACTCAAGGAGTTTTATGGAAACTTAGAATCTTCTTTCCATCCTTTTGGCTTTGTTTCTGTTTTATATAATTTGTTGATCAATGCTTTTAAAACTCAATGTAGTGAAAACATTCATATTCCAAGTTGCCTACATTTGATTTCAAATTGAAAAATAAAGTTAATTAAAATATTCATTTGTTAAAAATAAAAAATAAATTTTTAATAAATATATGAACATTGTATACTATTTGTATTAAGATCTTGCTTATGTTCTTTCTAATCATTTTATCCAAAGATATTAATAAATTAAAAGTTACATTCTATAGTAGGGTAAAGATTGAGTTTTTTGTATTACTTAAACATTTAAAACAATTTTAATTGATTAGCCATGCTGATACTTGCTTTATGAATTCAATTAATTTGTAAAAAATGCTTTCTGGAAGCTCTGCAAGTGGATCTAGTGTTGAAAAACATGATATGTAACAAAATTTGCTTTCATTCTGTTGTAAATGCATAATAAGATAAAATAATCTTGAGGATTGAATGCTATAGAAAATGAGTCATTCCGGATCTCAAGAAAAATGTAAAATCTAATTTTTGAACCTCAAAAATAACCTCTCAGAAAGGAGAGCAATATACAGAAAAGTGTTCTCATGATACAGAGGAAATGTAAAGTTGTAAGACTTTTTGAGCAGTAGTGTTTTCCCAAGACATAAAATAGAAATTCTGAATAAAAAGCACTAATAGTTGTCATCCAGTGATCTAGCAGTTTTATTTAAACTTGAGGTTTTTTTCTAATTATAAATATGTTATTGACCATGGTAGAAATTGTAATATTTCAGTCTGACACAGTTTTACATATACAAAGTAATCAAATATCATTTAATCTCAATATAAAAGAAAACCAGAGGTGAACTGTAAAGTGGTAAAAGTGGATTTTAATTAGGAACCATTGCAATTGGGCAAAAGAGGCCTCTGTGTAAACCTGGCCTCAATTCTGAGTGCAACATAGGCAAGTCAGTTTGTACAAGGAGGAGAGTGGGGGGTCTGAGCATGTAAAATTACTGAGAGGAAACATCAGCAGTAAGGGGCAATTCAGGAGATCAAGGTCCTAAAAAATGTAGCTCAGTGTTTGTATTCCCAGATGTGCTGGTTCCTTAGGAATAACTTTGAAAATTTTAAAATAAAATATAAAAATATTTAAATGATCAAATTAAAAATAAACATTATTCTTATGTTATACAAGAATAACCAATGCAATGTTTAGTGTTTTAAATACATGGAATGAATGGGAACCACTCATACAATCAATCGATCTTTAACTAACACACATAGTGTTATTTGAACAATTGATTTAGACTTAGAATTCTGAAGTTGATAGAAAACTACATTTATGAATACTGCTGCAATATTCAGTGAACTTAAATTTCACCATATTTGTAAATTTGCTGGATTTACAATAATTACTTAAGAAATTTAAAAAATGTATATATATTTACATATATATATTAGGCGATGGGAATATGTATTTTTAAAAAGAAATAAAAATATAGGCTCTGCACAGTGGCTGACACTTGTAATCCCAGCACTTTGGGAGGCCAAGGTGGGAGGATCACGAGGTCAGGAGTTCTAGACCAGCCTGGCCAACACAATGAAACCCTGTCTCTACTAAAAATACAAAAATTAGCTGGGTGTGGTGGTGAGCACCTGTAGTCCCAGCTACTGAGGAGGCTGAGGCAGAAGAATCGCTTGAACCCAGGAGGCAGAAGTTGCATGGAGCCGAGATTGGGCCACTGCACTTCAGCCTGGGTGACAAAGCTAGACCCCATCTCAAAAAAAAAAAAAAAACATTATATATCCATAAATACAGTTTGACATATTTAAGGGCATTTTATTAGCCAAGTCTGTGAATGAAACAAAAGATTAAACAAAGACAACTTTGGAAATTCTCTATCAAATTTTCTAGATTTTTGTATCATACAGCAGGATTTATAGATTAAACAGATGGACGAGGCAGGTATTATTGTCACTATCTTGCAGATGGGGAAATTTGGGCTTAGAGAGGATAAATTATTTACAGTAGTGGTGAGCTGAGACTTTGAACATATTCTGTTTGGCATTTTCACATAAGCACATTTTTTTTTCCAGGATATTTACTTACAAAGTGTTTCTCTACCTAAATTTATAGTCTTAAATGTTTTATTCAAAAGTTTTCTGGCCATTCTCAAAACTGCAGACATAGAAATAAATCCAAGGACTATAACTCTTATTATACGTTATTTCTTTGTGTTAGGTCTATGAGTGTATATATGTGTGCAACTGTGCATTAGAGGTGGCCATTTGCAAGCTTAAAATTATAAACCTGCATAGTCCATTGGTGGTCTTAACTAGTTAAGGATGCATAAATAATGATCCTATGTGGTTTGAAGTTAATTTTTGTATTGTTAAGTCTATTCACAGTAAGCACTAAAACTCAATTTATTACCATGGGATTTTAGCTACCCATGATCTGTCAGAATTTGAACAGAACCTAGACTAGTAACAGAGTGATTGTGTAAATTAAGTTTGGAAAACATGATGGATAGGTGAGGAATGGTCAAGGGATGTCTTAATTAACCCAGCATTTATTACAATATTTTTTCTCTTTATCTCCCATTAATGCTTTGGTAGAAAATAACTTCATTTTTACTTCCAAACCAAGACTGACTCAGAAGTCTCATAACAGCCTAAATCAAGGGCTGCCTTTTATAGCCTAGACCTATATGACTTCTCTGTTTTAGAAACCATTCCTTCCTTGACTTCTGAAAAATTCTTTGTGTTGACCCTCTTCTCCCATTCTGGATATCCATCTTTGGGCTTCTGTTTGGATTCCTCTTGCTTTCTCAGTCCTTAACTGTTGTGCCTCAGGTTGGTCTTCCTTTGTTCTTCTCCACCATGGGCCCAGGTGACCTCATCCTAGAGTTTCAACCATAATCTCTTTGCTGATGATTCTAAAGTCTTTCCTAGTATCTGAGTCTGATAGCTTATCTGTTCACTCATTTAATAGTATTGATTTAACAGACAATCAACAATTATTTCTTATACTAGATCTCCTCAACATTTCTACCTAGACCTTCCCCAAGGACCAAATATTCAATTTGCTTCACAATGGCCCCATTTTCTTTACCATTAATTCCAGTTCCCTTTATGTAATTACTATATTACTTTACACCTTGTTATCAGTTAGTATCTCTCACTTACATTTGAAACTTTTAGGGTTTTCCTGGGTTTCTTCCTTTTCCTCATACACTAAGTCCAATCAATGCTGATATTATTCAAGTTTCTACTTTGGAAAACTCATCAGCCCCTGTATTCAGTAGCTCAAAAATCCAAATTAGGTAATAACTTGTTTTATTACTCATATCTGTTATACTTTATTAACAAATACTAAAAATTAATTGATTAACAAGGCAGAAAAGATGAATTACAAATGTTATTGACATGTGGCGAGTTCAAGATTCAAAATTTACTCTTAAATTGTAAGTTTACTAAATATATAAGAAATTAATGAGGACTTTTCAGTATCCTAGAGCGTTAATTTGAAAGTTTCTGTAGTATATATAAGGATGACTAGGTACAAATGAAAACCTACCAGAAGAGCAAAAGCTACTGTTTGAACGTTTAATTCTTGTTTTAGAAAATATTTCAGAGGTACCATTATTTAATGTAAAAGGCTTTCAAAGTTAGATTTGTTAAAAATAGTAAGATTTTACAAGAGATAGAACATTTATGACACCATATAACTGTCAAAGGACTTACTTCAAAACATCTCAAAAGAGGTGATTCATGAAGAATTTAAAATCTGATTGTGGCTAATCATGCCAGGCTAAATGGCCTCTATCCTTGAACTTCTGAAAAAGGAAGTTAACTTTTATATAACATCAGCTGAGTTAGAGATCACATGCTTATCTAATGTGTGCATTTTAAGAATTAATTATTTTTTACTTCTTAGACCATTTAAGGAAAAATATGATGACTATGAGACATTAGGGCCTATGAAAATGTTGGATGTATTTTTCAAACATGCCAAACATATATATGCTACTGTACCCTTTGCATAAATCTATTGATATATAAAATTTATCTTCTATTTCTGTCTAAATTGTACATATCTTAGTAAGAAATGCATATGTCACTCACTTTGTGAGCCTTATCCTGATATCCCACCAAAACTTTATAATCCATTACTTTATCTGTGTTTTCACAAAACTTTATTTGTAATTATTCTATTTATCAGTGTTAAACAGCATACAATTAATTAAATATATGTCTACTAATCACTTCTGAAGCCCTCCCACCTGTCTACTAAAGTGTGAGCTTTTTGAAATCAAGGTACATTACCTCTTCAGATTTATATTATCTATTACCAAATTACATAATGCTTTAAATAAAATAACTATGCAGAAATTGTTTCTATGCCTCATATTAGTTTTTTGTTACATAATAATAGTTTAATTCCCAGAAATACTAACTTGGATTTTTGATTTAGAGTTTCAATAGGTCTTTGGTCTGTGCCAAATTTTATGCCTTGGTGTCAATCTACTTCTAAGACTAAAAAATAAAAAAATTAAAAAGAAAAGACAATTCATTATATGTAAGTATATCTTGTTGTCATAAAACACCTACATTATATATAATTGCATATAATCATCATTTATTATGATCATTCGTTGACTACAACAGACAAAATAAAAATATATATATAGAAATTACCAATGCAGAAGGAAGGGAAACATTTTCTCAATAATCCTGCTATAGAGTTATTCTCCACACAAAACGCACTAGGCTTTTTCCTTTAACAATCAACATTCCATCCCCTTTCTATACAGAAAATCCTTTAGGTTGACTAAAGTTCACATTGGCATAAATGTTTTTAACACAGTGAATGAATTCCAGGGGAAAAGCAGCTGCTATGTAAGTTATGTTAATGGTTGGGTTTTCCTTCACACAAAATTGTATACTGTTCCCCCACCTCTGACACAGAAATCACCTCTTGTGGGCTGTAGTGCATTTTTTTTTCAGGCCTAGAAATTGGAAACATGGATATTTATTGCAGTTAAGGAACTAAGAATTTTAAAGAGGCAATTTCTGGAAGCTGGCTGAAAAATGACCTCATTCTCCTTCAAGTTTATTGTCAACACAATGCTGTGCTGGCATTCCAAGATGCATGATGTGGTTAAATTCTTTCTCTACAGGCTTCAGGGTATGATTCTCAATAACAAATTGTGCCAGAATGCCTGATTTTATTTGTTTCCTAAAGATTGTTCCTTTCATAATTCATTCCAGTAGGAAAACACCACCATAAACATTTCAAAATATTTGTACTTTAGAATATTAAATAAAATTTCTGTGCTTTGATAGTTTAGAATGAGTCAAAAATTTTAACCTCTTAAAAATGACAGATTGGAATCCACTAGGTAAAAGTTCCATATTTTCAGTTCCCTGAATTACCAGTTTAAGATCATCATTTGACCAGTTTGAAGTATGATCTATGAAATGGTGATGATCCATGAAATAATTATTATCAGTAACAGAAAAGATTAGAATAAAAATTGAGATGAAGCATAAGATTATAAGAACTTGGCAGATTAATTTTATGTCTAATAAATATTACAATTAAAAAAATGAGTTGTACTTGTAGTCATCCTTTTTTTGAAAAAAATAAAACCCTATTTTTATCAAATAGCATTTTATTTTTAAATATATTTTGCTCAAATTAAGTTTGGGAAATATTAGGAAGAAATTGATTCTTTAACACTGATAGTTTGAGAATCACTAAATTCTAGAAGAGCAGTTTTCAAGATTTGTTTGAAATATTATGCAAAGGCTCTGTCCTTGAAATAGTAAATATGGAGCTTGTCTGGTTAACGTATAGATAGAGATGACATGCAGCCCCACTTTCCCCACTGGGGAAGAAATGGAACCTTGAGGGCAGAGAAAATACATCAAGAACAAGGAGCACTTACTTGCACACAACAAAACACAGCATGGAAAGTGTATAAAAACTTCAGTGATGGCAAGTGACATTTGCATGATTATAGGCAATTAAAATTATAAATATAACTTACAATTTAAAAGACTAAATAAGTGATCAAACAATAACCTTGATCTAATGTGGCTTAATGTATGCACTGTTTTTTTAAATACATATATTATATATATATAATTTCACTTTAGGTTCCGGGGTACATGTGAAGAACATGCAGGATTGTTGCATAGGTACATACATGGCAAAGTGGTTTGCTGCCTCCATCCCCATCACCTATATCTGGCATTTCTCCCCATGTTATCCCTCCCCAACTCCCTAACCCACACTGTCCCTCCTTTAGTCCTCCTCCACAGACCTCAGTGTGTGATGCTCCCCTCCCTGTGTCCCTGTGTTCTCATTGTTCAACACCCGACTATGAGTGAGAACATGCGGTGTTTGATTTTCTGTTCTTGCATCAGTTTGCTGAGAATGATGGTTTCCAGGTTCATCCATGTCGCTACAAAGGACATGAACTCATCGTTTTTATGGCTGCATAGTATTCCATGGTGTATATGTCCCACATTTTCCCTGTCCAGTCTATCATCGATGGGCATTTGGATTGGTTCCAGGTCTTTGCTATTGTAAACAGTGCCACAATGAACATACGTGTGCATGTGGCTTTATAATAGCATAAATTATAATCCTTTGGATATATATCCAGTAGTGGGATTGCTGGGTCAAATGGAATTTCTATTTCTAGGTCCTTGAGGAATTGCCACACTGTCTTCCACAATGGTTGAACTAGTTTACACTCCCACCAACAGTGTAAAAGTGTTCCTATTTCTTCACATCCTCTCCAGCATCTGTTATCTCCAGATTTTTTAATGCTCGCCATTCTAAGTGGCGTGAGATGGTATCTCAATATAGTTTTGATTTGCATTTCTTTAATGACCAGTGATGAGCATTTTTTCATATGTTTGTTGACTTCATGTATGTCTTCTTTTGTAAAGTGTCTGTTCATATCCTTCACCCATTTTTGAATGGGCTTTTTTTTTCCTATAAATCTGTTTTAGTTCTTTGTAAATTCTGGATATCAGCTCTTTGACAGATGGATAGACTGCAAAAATTTTTTCCCATTCTATTGGTTGTCGATTCACTCTAATGACTGTTTCTTTTGCCATGCCAAAGCTGTGGAGTTTGATTAGGTCCCATTTGTCTATTTTGGCTTTTGTTGCCAATGCTTTTGGTGTTTTGGTCATGAAGTCCTTGCCTATGCCTATGTCCTGAATGGTTTTGCCTAGATTTTCTTCTAGGGTTTTTATGGTGTTAAGTCTTATGTTTAAGTCTTTAATCCATCTGGAGTAAATTTTAGTGTAAGGTGTCAGGAAGGGGTCCAGTTTCTGTTTTCTGCACATGGCTAGCCAGTTTTCCCAACACCATTTATTAAACAGGGAATCCTTTCCCCATTGCTTATTTTTGTCAGGTTTGTCAAAGATCAGATGGTTGTAGATATGTTGTGTTGCCTCTGAGGCCTCTGTTCTGTTCCATTGGTCTATATCTCTGTTTTGGTACCAGTATCATGCTGTTTTGATTACTGTAGCCTTGTAGTATAGTTTGA
>CAUYQU010105334.1:0-10496 GCA_963574635.1 Cheracebus regulus
TACTAAAAACACAAAAATTAGCTGAGCATGGTGGTGAGTGCCTGTAATCCCAACTACTCAGGAGGCTGAGATAGCAGTGAGCCGAGATTGTGCCACTGTACTCCAGCCTGGGTGACACAGTGAGACTCTGTCTCAAAAAAAAAAAGTAGAAAGAAAGAAAAAAAGAAAGAAAGAAGAAAGAAGGAAAGAAAGAAGAAAGAAAGAAGAAAGAAAGAAAGAAAGATTACAAGAAATTGTTTGAAGAGGCCCAACCCACCCAATCTTGGCAATCTCCATGGTGGTAGTGGGGACCCTGGAACCTTCCAAGTTCACATTTTATGGAAATGGAAATGCAGAGACTGAAGAGCTCTCAAGACTGGCTCTCCAGCCTCTTCCTCCAGCTAGACCTAAGATGGTATTAAACTCCCAAGCCTAAGGAGTTCAGTTACATTCATGTCAAGCCAATAGATCTACAGCAAAACCTTGCATTATGGCAGGTAAAACTGGTTACTATGTTTGCTAAAGTCCTAAGTTTGAGTGGTTTAACACAATGGAAGTTGCCTTTTCCTGTGTGAGGTCCGGGGAGGCGCAGCAGAGTGGGAAAAAGGGGGTTTCCTCACAGCTGTTCCATAACAGGGCCCAGGGGAGGCTCTGCCTTGTGACCTCACCCTGTGTGTCAACACCCAGCCTGGGAAGGAGGAGGAAGAGAGAGTGGAGCCATCTTTTAGGAGAGTGCCACGGGGTAGTCATGGTGCCTGCTCACTCACATGGCTCTGGCTAGCTCAACGTGGGAAGACATGGCGAAGCAGCGTCTCTGGGCAGAGGCTTTCCTGCAATAGCCCTGCATTCTACAAGGGAGCAGGCTCTTTGGTGGCTATGCCTAGCTGTCTCTGCCACACACCTATGTGCATAGCATCAGCTCCCAGAAAGCTAAGTGTAGCCAGTGAGGACGTGCACTTTGCTAAAAGGAAATCTGTTTTGCTTCTCGCCCCTAAACCAGGCTGGCAGCCTAAAGGATACTGGTTCAGGCTTAGGGCTGTTCTCCTCAAATGCAGTTTTTATCGATCCTTGCCTTGCTAGAAACTCCCGGGGACGTCTGGCTGCACTATGAAAGCTCTCTTTTGCCTTTTGCTTAATACGAGGTGTAATGTGGCCCCTACTCCCTGGGCCAAGCTGATCGCTCATGCCTCTTTGCTCCCCGACAGGGAATCGATCCTGCACCGCCGTGCTCTGCCGGACCTCTGGACCTCACATTCCTGAAGCCCGTCCAGTGCCACCTGCAAGGGTGAGGCCGCCCGGGCTCGGGCCGACTGGAACTTCCTCTGGCCAGCGCCGTCCTGCTCCCCAGTTGTTGGATGCCTGATTCGGTGTCTTTCCTTGAAGTATCCGCTCTTTAGAGACCAGGCTGACATAGGGTGCTCCTGCTTATCCCTGCTTGGCGCCCTGCTCCCGCCGCTCGCCTATAACCTACAACTTCTCCTCTGAAACCCTTGCCGGCCTCCCCTCCCCCAGGAGCCCAGCGCCCTGCGCGGCGTCCTGTGCCGCGGCGCCATCTGGCGGCGGATCTTGGCACCTGCAGGCTGGAGCTCACTGCCTGAGAACAGTCCGGGGTTGCTGGGACGGTCGGGGCGCTCCTTTTCTGAGGGGATGTTGGCTCCATTGCAGCCAGAGCTGGGGCTTCATCTCTCCTTTGTACCCATCCCTTTCCCCCAGAGTGCCTAGAGATGGATACAGACTTGCCGTTTACTTATTTAAAATCAAAACCAGCTGCAGGCGAAGTGTAGCGAGTACTCATCATTGGTTGGGCGGTTTATGGCCTGTGAGTTCATGTTATCCCAGTTAAACCTTTAACAGGCCGGTGCCCCAGGAATTATCATCCCCTCTTTATAACAAGAACTCGAGCTCCTCAGACGGGTTCAAATGACAGTCCAGGCTGGGCGTGGTGGTGCACGCCTGTAATCCCAGTACTTTGGGAGGCCGAGGTGGGTGGATCACCTGAGGTCAGGGGTTTGAGACCAGCCTGACCAACATGGAGAAACCCTGTCTCTGCTAAAAACACAAAATTAGCTGGGCGTGGTGGCGCATGCCTGTAATCCCAGCCACTCGGGAGGCTGAGGCAGGAGAATCGCTTGAACCTGGGAGGTGCAGGTTGCAATGAGCCGAGATCATGCCATTGCACTCCAGCCACGCCCTCTAAAAAAAAAAAAAAAAGACAGGCCAGTAGGTGTCAGAACCAGGACTCTGGATTCTGGCCTTTTGACTTCAAACCCTATGCTTTTAAAAATCATTCCATTTGCTTCACCGATTTTCTGTGAAAAATCACCGGTTTCGGTAGTGGAAACTCACAAGTGGCAGCTAAGGAACTGGAGAACAATCGTCATAGACTGAGGTTTAAATTCAGAATCTGTAGTTGACTTCCTGGAAGACATTAACATTTTAGGGTGTCGGTTTCCCGGTCCCCACCCCACACTGTGCAATCGGATCAAACGTGCAAGGGCACAGTGGAAGAAAGGTTTTTCTTCTCTGTAGTAATATCTTTTGCTAGAAAGTTTTTTTTTTTTTTTTTTAAATAAATGTATTCTAAGGGCAAGGAGAAACCAAATTTGGAATCCATTTGTCTGCAATGCACGTGACTCAAGCTTTTTCTGGGATTTTGCTGTCTTCTACAGCAGTGTGCTCTGATATCATAAACTCTAAACTAGCTGGGAAATTCAGATGACTAACACAGACTCTGCCTGGCTCCGGGAGTGAGTGTGTCATGGGCAGGACCTACCATAGCCCCTGTCATCCCTGTGGCTTCACTCCTCTCCCTGATGTTGCAGTGGACGCCCAGAAAGCCACCTGGTCCTGTTTTCCTCTGACTCCTGGGAGGGCCCACAAACTACCAATATTTGCATAATGCTCTGCAGTGTACACAGCCCTTCTTAATCACAGCTAACATTCAGCCTCTGCAATAACCCGGTGAGGTGGGCGTTGTCACACCCATTTTACATTTGAGGAGCTGGAAGTTCAGATGTTCAGTAACTTGACAAAGGTCTCATTCTAGTAAGTGACAAAACCCATTCTCAAACCCAGCTCTTTGGACACAGGCCTTGCCTTTTTCTTTTTCTTTTTTTTAAATTGTACTTTAGGTTCTGGGGTACATGTGCAGATCATGCAGGACTGTTGCATAGATACATACATGGCAAGGTGGTTTGCTCCCTCCATCTGCCCTGTCACCTACATCTAGCATTTCCCCCATGTTCTCTCTCCCCAATCTCCCCACCCCCTGCTGTCCCGCCCCGAGCCACCCCCAGTGGACCCCCGTGGGTGTAGCGCCCCACCCGAAGGCCCGGTGTTGTCATTGTTCAACACCCGCCTATGAGTGAGAACATGCAGTGTTTGATTTTCTGTTCCTGTGGTCAGTTTACTGAGAATGATGGTTTCCAGATTCATCCATGTCCCTACAAGGACATGTCCTACAAAGGACATGAACTCATCGTTTTTTATGGCTGCATAGTAATCCATGGTATATATGTGCCACATTTTCCTTGTCCAGTCTATTATCAATGGGCATTTGGGTTGGTTCCAGGTCTTTGCTATTGTAAATAGTGTCGAAATGAACATACATGTGCATGTGTCTTTATAATAGAAGGATTTATAATCCTTTGGGTATATACCCAGTCATGCGATTTCTGGATCAAATGGAATTTCTATTTCTAGATCCTTGAGGAATCGCCACACTGTCTTCCACAATGGCTGAACTAATTTACACTTTCAACAGTGTAAAAGTGTTCCTATTTCTCCACATCTTCTCCAGCATCTGTTGTTTCCAGTTTTCTAACGATCGCCATTCTAACTGGCATGAGATGGTATCTCAATGTGGTTTTGATTTGCATTTCTCTAATGACCAGTGATGATGAGCATTTCTTCGTATGTTTGTCAGCCTCATATATGTCTTCTTTTGAAAAGTGTCTGTTCATATCCTTTGCCAACTTTTGAATGGGATTTTTTTTCTTGTAAATCTGTTTTAGTTCTTTGTAGATTCTGGAGGCCTTGTCTTTCTTACGACACCAACACATACCCCACAAAATCTGCTGAGTGCTTACACCTGCCCCTTGGGGGCTGCAGAGAAACCCCGTGAAAATGCAGAGAAGTCTCCTTCCTTCCCCCATGAGGTCTCTCTTTCTCTCTCCCTCTCTCTTTCTCTTGCTCTCTCTCTCTCTTTCATGTTTATTGAGTGCTTATTACATTTGTCAAAAGACAAAAATTACAACAAATGTAGTTTAATGATCTTAATTGGCTTTTATTTGTGATTGTAGAATTGAACCACATTCCACTCCATAAAATAGAAGGAGTGTTCTGACAAGGCCAGCAGAGGAGGGCGACTTTATAAACAGAAAAGGGCTGAGGAAAACAGAAACAGAAAGCAGAAGGCGGGTTGATTTTTACAAAGTTACTTTTCTCATAAAGGTTAAAGAAGAGGGGACTTCCTCCTGCTGGTTACAACTGGCCTGTTTGGGGATTTGGCTATTACCTCTCTCTCCTGATCTCTTGGAAGGTCATATAAACAACTTAGTTTCAGTTTGGTGCCATGAAAGTTTGGCAGGAGTAACTCCATTTTGGTTTGCCCTTTGGGTCTATTGCAGGAGCTCAGCCGAAACCAATGGCTTCCTAAAAATGTGTTTAACAAATCTCAGACTTTGTCCTAGGTGCTGGAGATGTAACAGTGAACAAAGCACACGGAAATCTTGGAACTTAAGTTCTAGTGGAAGAAGATAGAAAATAAATTATTTGGCTGTTGGTGGTAAGTGCTAGGAAATGAAATAAATTGAAGCTGTCGTCCTCTGTCACACAAGCTGGTTCATTTAAGAAGGAAAGAACCAAGTGAGATGTGGAAAGCCTGTGCAGTCCTTGTTTATGTGAAGCGGAGGATCTTTTCAGAAGCAGAAGCGCAGATCTGATCCTGTCTGTTCTCCCCAACGAACACAAGCCCTCTTCCCCGCTTCCTGTGGCTCTGGAGACCCCCCTGCAACCATCCTGGGCCTGCAGGCTCCCTAGCCTGTCCAGTCCCCCTCACCCTTGAAGGGGGCGGGGAGGGGGCCCCTGAGGTCCAGCTCACCATCCTGACCTGGTCCAGCCTGGACCCCGCTCCCTCCCCCAGGACTTACTTGCCACTCCCTAGCTGGGCCAGGCCTGGTGCTCTGCCCCTCACACGGGCTTCCCTCCACCCCTTCAGCAGCCCGAGCTCAGCTCAATGCCCTGGTCCTTGGGAGGTGGAGCTGATCCTCCCCACTGCCCCGATTTCAGGCCCTTTGTTCCTTTCTCAGCCCTGATCACAGGGGCAGCTTCACCGTCCTTGGTGCGGTAGTTTGATTAGTGATCGTCTCTCCCACTGCATGCTGCCCCCAGGGCGGGACCTTATGGGATCTATTCATCCAGCACCGGTGGGGACCTGAACCCTGGTGGCTCCCCCAATGGGGCCACTGGACTAAGGAATTGGGGCAAGTTGGCCCCCGGTGGGGGGGCTAGGGGTGGAAGGGGAGGGTGTGGTGGTTGTCTGCCCAATTCCAGCACTTTCTCCTGTCTTGGAACTGAAGATGAGAAGTGGAAAGACCCAGTCAGAGGGAGTGCTGAGCCTCAGTACCTTTAGAGACCCCAGGCTATCGGCAGGGTTGTTTTCTCAGAGAAGCAGAGGAGGACATTGAGCATTATGGAGAGGGAGAGAGAATGAGGGAGAGAATGAGAGGGAGGGAGACGGAAAGAGAGAGAGAATGGCAGAGAGACAGAGGAGAGAGAGGGAGGATGAGGGAGAGAAGGCGGGTGGGCTCGCTGCTCTGAGAGGGCTGGGTGGGAGCTGAGGAAGAGCCACGAAGCCTCTGGTCCCTGAGGTCATCACACTCTTCCCTGGCCTGTCCCCCCACCATGGGGGGGACAGGCCAGGGAAATTCACTCCCTGAAATTCACTTTATTGAGAAGATAAGAGATCCAGTGAGGCCCCTCAACCCCGCATATGCGTACTTCTTATTGGCTGTCCTTCCTAAGTCATGTCTCCTTTGCCTGGGCCTTGATCCCATCCATTTCTCTCACTCCATCCATGACTCCCTCCCCCTTTCTCTCTGGCACGTCCCTTGAAGTTGCCTTGTTAACACACAAGCACGCTCCAGTATCTCTTGTCCTCACTGACAAATAAGACAGGTCCTGCACCTGTGCTCCTAGCATCGGGCTGTGCTCCTCACGCATCAGGCTGGCCTTCGCCCCGCTGGTCTTTGAAAACTCCTTACTGACAGTCATGCAGGGCCTCAGCTCTGTAAGTGCCCATTGCAGGGCAGACAGTGAGCTCCAGACACACATCTGTCCTCTCTCCTGAGCCTCAGTCCCTGTGACCACCTTCCAGGTTGAGGCTGGGCAGGGTGGCTCACACCTGTAATCCCAGCACTTTGGGAGGCCAAGATGGGTGGATCACCTGGGTCAGGAGTTCGAGACCAGCCTGGCCAACATGATGAAAGCCTGCCCTACTAAAAATATAAAAATTAGCCTGGCGTGGTGGTGGGCACCTATAGTCCCAGCTACTCAGGAGGCTGAGGAAGGAGAATCACTTGAACCCAAGAGGTGGAAGTTGCAGTGAGCTGAGATCTCACCACTGCACTCTAGCCTGGGTGACAAAGTAAGACTCCATCTCAAAAATAATAATAATAATAATAATAAAAAGCTAAGTTAAGAAGAAAGCAAAAAAGCAGGATAAGCTGAGCTGCCTTTGAGTGCCAGGCAGAGGTGGTTGGAAGGGTGAGAGGGCCCTGCAGGCTGGGCTATCTGCTCACCACAGGCCACTTGGAATGTCCTGTCAGCCATGTGTGGCCTCGAGGTAGGGAACCCAATCTAGGCTCCAGGGTCAGGCACATCTCGAATGATAATTTTGGAAAGGAACCTGAAAATATAACCAAAACCCAAAATTCACTCAAAATTCACCTATAACATAATAATGCCACCTATAAAAAATACATTACAATGAAATGATTGACAAGAAAAAACATTTTCCTGTAAACCAATACTCTTATCACTAAAATGTCAAAGTAAAAACTGATATTTTCCTGTTTAGATATGGGGAAAGGTTATTATAGGGAAAAAAAATGTAAAAACAGAACAGAACAGGCCAGGAGGCTCAGGCCTGTAATCCCAGAACTTTGGAAGGCCAAGGGAGGAGGATTGCTGGAGGTCAGGAGCTTGAGAACCAGCCTGGGCAACATAGCGAGAACTCTTTTCTCCAAAGAAAAAGAAAAAAAAGTTAGCTAGGTGTGGTGGCACGTGCCTGCAGTCTCAGTTACTCCTGAAGCTGAGGCAGAAGGATCACTTGAGCCCAGGAGATAGAGGTTGCAGTGAGCTACAACCATTCCACTGCATTCCAGCCTGGGCAACAAAGTGACACTTTGTCTCAAAAGGTAAAAAAAAAAAGAAGAAGAAGAAGAAGAAGAAAAGAACATCAGAACACAAAATATGCTCATGCTCACCACAGGATTTAGTATCTACCCT
Organism: Cheracebus regulus; assembly: GCA_963574635.1. Lineage (NCBI taxonomy): Eukaryota > Metazoa > Chordata > Mammalia > Primates > Pitheciidae > Cheracebus > Cheracebus regulus. Next base: position 7,489 of record CAUYQU010105334.1, read on the forward strand.
TGGCCACCAAAGAGAAACGAAAGAATAGGCCAGGTGCGGTGGCTCATGCCTGTAATTCCAGCACTTTGGGAGGCTGAGGCAGGCTAATCACGAGGTCAGGAGTTCAAGACCAGCCTGACCAACATAGTGAAACCCCGTCTCTACTAAAAACACAAAAATAAGCCAGGCACGGTGGTGTGCGCCTGTAATCCCAGCTACTCAGGAGACTGAGGCAGGAGAATCGCTTCAACCTGGGAGGTGGAGGTGAGATCACACCACTGCACCCCAGCCTGGGCGACCGCAAGACTCCATCTCAAAAAAAAAAAAAAAAGAATACTAAGATATGAATGATGGGCATTTTACAATTATGAAACTTTAATGCTGTGTAAAGAAGTTTAGGTACAGAATATATACAGTAAAATTTGAATATAATTTTAAAGTTAAAAACTTTTACTACTTAACAAAATAGGCAATCCACAGGTAGATGATGAAGAGCTGATGCATTCGGGCATGTTTTCAGCTGTGCACATGTTTGTATGTGTTATTTATTCCTAATTGTCCACGTGTCTTGCTGTCGACAGAAACAAGTGCCTTTGCCTGGTGACTCTTTTCATTTTCAGCTCTCAGGAGAACAGAGGTGCCTTGTTCTTCTCCTCTCACTCTCTGGTGGGACTGCTCACGTTTGTGGAGCTGGGGTGTGGGGTCAGGCCTGTGTCCAGATGACGCTTCCTCAGGCCCCAGATCAATGGCAGGCACCCCCAGGCCTCTGCGCAGGCCTGGGGAGAAAAGGGGACTTCCAGGAGGACTCAGGTGTCACCTCAGTGGCGTTCTGCAGCTGCTGCTGGCTGTACTGTCCCCACTTTTCATATTAAGGGTGAGATCCCTCACTGTGACCTCAGAACTTCCTCAAAATGCGAATGATCAATTAACAAGCCTGTCACTTCTGGGATGCCAGCCACACACCAGAGCTTCCTGTGTGGGATTTCTTATTCTAACTGCAGCCCTCCAAGCACGTGCATGAATCACACTTGTACTAACAGGGACCCCTCAGGGCTTCTTGGCAAGGAGTTTTTCATTAGGCCCTGGCCTCCCTGTTTGTGTAATGGAAATACTTCATGTATTTCACTATTGTCTGGGTTGGGGCATAAGTTTTCTTCAAAGCACAGCCCCATGACATCCCTTTCTATGGCAGGGTGAAACCCTCTGCAGGTGCGGCACGAGTGTATGACCCATTCCTGGGCGAGAAGGCCTAGCAATCATCAAAACCATGGTGGAGATGTCTTTGCCTCGCCTCTTCTCTTATCTTTCTTCTGCATCAAATGTGCTTGTGAAGTTCTAGGGAGAACTTCTGGGGAGTCCAAGGAGACATTAAGGAGGCTGGGCCATCCTTAGTGGCGTGTGTGTATTGGTGGAGGGTCCCCTGTGGGGGCTGGGTCATCTTTGGTGGCAGATGTGTAATGGTAGAGGGTCCCCTGTGGGGGCTGGGTTGCCTTGGTGGTGGGTGTGTGATGGGGAGGGTCCCCTGTGGGGGCTGGGCCATCCTTGGTGGTGGGTGTATGATGGGGAGGGTTCCCTGTTGTGGCTGGGCCATCCTTGGTGGCAGGTGTGTGATGGGGAGGGTTTCCCACAGAGATTGCACTGTCCTTGGCAAGTGGGTGCTGTCCTGGTTGACTGTCAGGGAACTATACCGTGTTGTTGTGTTGAGACTGGAAGGGAGAAATGTGGGCAGGGCAATGGCCCGAGGCCCTGCTGAATTCTGCTGTCTGTCCTGTTCTTCTGTGCTGGGGACAGGAAGGATCAGGGCAGCCAAACACAGAAATGCTGAGGCATTTACCCCAGAACCGCTACCCACAGAAGAGGGGTGATGGGTCCGCCTTATGGGATGTGTTCAGAGGGGCTTCCCTGTGAGGAGCAGGCAGGGCCCTGTTCTTACCCTTCAGGCCACAGCGGCTCCCAGAGGTTCTTGTCAGTAGGGGAGTATTACTGCTAGCACGATCCTTTTAGAAGTGCATGAAACAGGCAATAAGACACCTTTCACCTATTCCATAGGAGCAGCAGGCTCCTCTGGGAAATCCTAACCTGGGAAACGGAGGCCAGACAGCGTCCCAGACACAGGTGCATCTGCGTCCCGAGGCGTTTTGTTACTTGGCAGCATGTGATTCACATAAATCCAGATTCCTGTAGATCAACTGAATAAATGCCAGAAGTTAAAAAATGTCTTCATTTCCAGCCTCAGAATATTTTAAATTTAACCAGGTCAGATTAATTTTGAAGTCTACAGAAGAACACATTAACCTAACAACTGAAGATAAATTTTCAGTGCTCTCCAGTGTATTTATATGTTGGCTCCTGCTATAGCTTCAGATGTGTTTTCTTTCTTTTCTTTTTTTTTGATATGAAGTCTTGCTCTGTCGCCTAGGCTGGAGTGTAGTGGTGTGATCTCGGCTCACTGTAATCTTGGCCTCCTGGGTTCGAGCGATTCTCATGGCTCACCTCCCAAGTAGCTTGGATTATAGGCGCCTGCCAATCCCGGCTAATTGCTGTATTTTTAGTAGAGATGCACTTTTCCCATGTTGGCCAGGCTGGTCTCAAACACCTGACCTCAGGTGATCCGCCCACCTTGGCCACCCAAGTGCTGGGATTACAGGCTCAAAAATGCATTTACTATCCCAATAAGCCCATTGCAAAGCCAAAAGAAGGTAAGTCCAGGACCATCTGTACTAAGAAGAAGTGGGAGCAACTGGCAGCTGTGTGGGCTGACACTGCAGCAGGCTGGCTCTGGGTGGATTCGGGGACGACGGGCTCCCTGCAGGCTGTCTCCTGACCAGTTCCTATGGCACCCCAAGCTCTGGGTTCATCCACACAGCTGCCCACATTGCACCGGATTTGGGTATCTAGTGGGAGGCTCAAGCTCAGGAACAAACAGAATCTGTGACCTTCCCCCAGCTCTCCCAAACTAGTGTATCCCCAGACCAAATTATTCTCCTGCTGAAACCCTCCAGTCACTATTCATTGACCTTAGAATGAAA
>CAUYQU010105336.1:0-59258 GCA_963574635.1 Cheracebus regulus
GGTGGGCAGATGACTTGAGGTCAGGAGTTTAAGACCGGCCTGGCCAACATGGTGAAACCCCATCTCTACTAAAAATGCATAATTAACTGGGCATGCTGGCCTGTGCTTGTAATCCCAGCTACTTGGGAGGCTGAGGTGAGAGAATCACTTGAACCCAGGAAGCAGAGGTTGCAGTGAGCAAAGATGGAGCCACTGTGCTCCAGCCTGGTTGACAGAGTGACACCCAGTCTCAAAAAAAAAAAAGGCAGGAGAATGAAGTTAAGGTGTAAAGTTCTTATTAGTTTTATTTTTGCTTGATTGTTTGTTTATGCCAAGAGTGTTAAGTTGCTATCAGTTTAAAATAATGGCTTATGAGATGATATTTGCATCTCATGGTAACCTCAAACCAAAGAACATACAATAATTACACAAAAAATAAAAAGCACGAAACTAAATCATATCACCAGATAAAATAACCGTCACTGAAAAAAAGGAGGAAAGAAAGAAGAAAGAGAAAACGTCAAAGCAATAAGAAAGACCCATTGATTTGTTACCTACAAAAACACACTTTGCCTGTAAAGACACACATAGACTGAAGTTACAGGAATGGAAAAAGACATCCCACACCAATGGAAATCAGAAAAGAACAGGAATCACTATACTTATATCAGACAAAATATATTTCAAAACAAAAATTATAAGAAGAGACAAAGAAGGTAAATATATAATCATAAAGAGGTTAATTTAGCAAAATAATATAACAATTTTAAACATATATGCACCCAACACTGAAGCATCCATGTATATAAAGGAAATATTAAAGATAAGCCCCAATACAATAAAAGCTAGAGACTTCAACACCCCACTTTCAGCATTAGACAGACAGAAAATTAACAAAGAAACATCAGACCTAATCTGCACTACAGACCAAATGAATCTAATAGACACATACAGAACATTTTATCCAGTGTCTATAGAATACACATTCTTTTCCTCAGCACGTGGATTATTCTTAAGGACAGATGACATGTTAGGTCACAAAATAAGTCTTAAAACATTCAAAACCTGAAATAATATCAAGAATCTTCTCTGATCACAATGAAATAAAACTAGAAATTAATAATAAGATGAATTTTGGAAACTATACAAATACACGGAAATTGAACAATATGCTTTTAAATGTCCAGTGGGTCAATGAAAATATTAAGAAGAAAATTGAAAGTGTAGGGCATGGTGACTTCTGCCTGTAATTCCAGCACTTTGGGAGGCCAATATGGGTGGGTTGCTTGAAACTGGGAGTTCGAGACCAGCTTGAGCAACATGACAAAACTGCATTTTTACAAATATATATATATATATATACATATATATATATATATATATACAGAAATTAGCCAGGTGTGGTGGCATAAGCCTGTAGTCCTAGCTACTTGAGAGGCCAAGGCAGGAGGATTGCTTGAGCCCAGAAGTTGGAGGCTGCAGTGAGCCATGATCATGTCACTGCACTCCATCCTGAAAGGCATAGCAAGACATTTTCTCAAAAAGGAAATTGAAAGATTTCTTAAAAAAAAATTATAATGGAAATACAACATACAAAAACCTATGCAAGAACAATGCTAAGAGGAAAGTTTACAGTTATAAGTGCCTACATTACAACTGATACTGCAGAAATTCAAAGGATAATTAGTGACCACAATCAGCAACTATATGTCAATAATTTGGAAAATCTAGAGGAAATGGACAAAGTTCTAGACGCATACAACCTACCAAGATTGAAACAAGATAAAATTCAAAGCCTGAACGGCTCAATAACTGACATATATAGGTATGTATATGGCAAGAGATAGGGGTCTAGTTTTATTCTTCCACATATGGATGTCCAGTTTTTCTAGCACCATAAATTGAAGAGACTGTCTTTTCCCTAGTGTATGTTCTTGGCAACTTTGTTGAAAATGAGTTCACTGTAGGTTTGTGGATTCGTTTCTGGGTTCCATATTCTGTTCCACTGGTCTCTGTGTCCATTTTTTTCCAGTACCATTTTGTTTTGGTTACTGTAGCTTTGTAGTATAATTTGAAGTCAACTAATGTAATTTCTCTAGTTTTGAAACTGAAGAGAACATCAAAAAATGGAAAAGTATTCCATTTTCATGGATTGGAAGAATCAATATTGTTAAAATTCCCATACTATCCAAAGCAATCTACAGATTCAATGCAATTTCTATCAAAAGACCAGCAATATTCATAACAGATATAGAAAAAAAAACTAAAATTAATATGAAACCATAAAAGACCCAGAAGAGCTAAACCTACTCTAAGCAACAAAAATAATACTGGAGGAATCACACTACTTGACTTTCAATTATACTGCAGAGCTATAGTAACCAAAACAGCAAGGTGCCAGCATAAAAACATTCAATGAACAAAATAAGAAATGTAGAAACAAATCCACTCGTCTACAGTGAACTCATTTTTCACAAAGTTGCTGAGAATATATATTGGGGAAAAGACAGTCTCTTCAATAAATGGTGCTCGGGAAGCTGGATATTCATATGCAAAAGAATTAAATTAGACCCCTGCCTCTCGCCACATGCAAAAATGGAATCAAAATGATTAAAGACTTAAATCTAAGACTGCAAACTATGGAACTACTACAAGAAAACATTGGCAAAAATCTCCAGGGCATTGAGCCAGGCGAAAATTTTTTGAGCAATAACTCACAAGCACAGGCAACTAAAGCAAAATGGACAAATGGGATTACATCAAGTTCAAAAGCTTCTGCACAGAAAAGGAAACAACAAATGAAGTGAAGAGACAACCCATGGAATGGAAGAAAATATTTGCAAACTAACCATGTGACAAGGAATTAGTATCCAGAATATATAGGAAGTTCAAGTAACTCCACAGGGAAAAGAACTAATAATCTGATCAAAAAATGGGCAAAAGATTTGAATAAGCATTTCTCAAAAAGAGACATAAAAATGGCAAAACAAGCATATAAAAAGGTGTTCACCAGAGAAATGCAAATCAGAACTACAGTAAGATATCATCTCACACCATTAAAAATGGCTTATATCTGAAAGATAGGCAATAACAAATGCTAGCAAGGATGCAGAGAAAAGGGAACCCTTGTACACTGGGAAGGGTGGCAATGTAAATTAGTACAGCCACTATAGAGAACAGTTTATAGCTTCCTCAAAAAAAACCTAAAAATAGAACTACCATGTGATTCAGCAATTGCATTGCTGGGTTTATACTTGAAAGAAAGGAAATCAGTATATTGAAGAGATATCTGCACTTCTATGTTTGTTCTAGCACTGTTTATAATAGTTAATACTTGGAAGCCACCTTAGAGTCCATCAACAGATGAATAAAGAAAGTGTGATACATATACACAATGGAGTACTATTCTGCCATAAAAAAGAATGAGATTTATTTGTAACAACATTATGGAACTGGAGATCATCATGTTAAGTGAAATAAGCTGAGAACAGAAAGACAAACATTACTTGTGAGATCTAAAAATCAAAGCAATTGAACTCCTGAACACAGAGAGTAAAAGGATAGTTATTAGAGATTGGGAAGGGTATGGAGACATGGTGGGGAAGGGTTAATGGGTTAAAAAAAGTTTTTAAAAAATGAATAAGACCTACTATTTGATAGCATAACAGGGTGACTCTAGCCAATAATAACTTAATTGTACATTTAAAATAAGTTCAACAGTGTAATTGGATTGTTTGTAATTCAAAAGATAAATACTTGAGCGGATGGTTACCCCATTCTCTATGATGTGCTTATTTCACTTTGCATACCTGTATCAAAACATCTCATGGAACTAGAACAAGACCAAGATGCCCACTTTCACCATTTCTATTCAACATAGTACTAGAAGTCCTAACCAGAGCAATCATACAAGAGAAAGAACTAAAGGGCATCCAAATCAGTAAAGAGGAAGTCAAACTGTTGCTATTTGCTGATGACATGATTGTATACCTAGAAAACCCCAAAGACTCATCCAAAAAGCTCCAAGAACTGACAAATGAATTCAGCAAAGTTGCAAGATACTTACACAAATCAGTAGCTCTGCTATACACCAACAGTGACCAAGCTGATAATCAATAATTCAACCTTTTACAATAGCTGCAAAAATAAATAAATAAACTACTTAGGAATATACTTAACCAAGGAGATGAAATACTTCTACAAGTAAAACTACAAAACATTGCTGAAAGAAATCATAGATGACACAAACAAATGGAAACACATCCCATGCTTATGGATGAGTAGGATCAATATTGTAAAAGTGACCATATTGTCAAAAGCAATCTATAAATTTAATGCAATTCCCATCAAAATACCACCATCATTCTTTACAGAACTAGAAAAAAAGATCCTAGAATTTATATGGAGCCAAAAAAGAGCCCACATAGCCAAAGCAAGACTAAGCAAAAGGAAGAAATCTGGAGGCATCAGATTACCCAACTTCAAACTATACTATAAGGCCATAGTCACCAAAACAGCATGGTACTGGTATTCAAACAGGCATATAGACCAATGGAACAGAATAGAGAACCCAGAAATAAAGCCAAATACTTACAGTCAACTGGTCTTTGGAAAAACAAATAAAAACATAAAGTGGGGAAAGGTCATCTTATCACCAAATATGCTGGGATAATTGACAAGCCATGTGTAGAATAATAAAATTGGATCCTCATCTCTCATCTTATACAAAAGTCAACTCAAGATGGATCAAAGACTTAAATCTAATACCTGAAACCATAAAAATTCTGGAAGATAACTTTGGAAAAATCCTTCTAGACATCTGCTTAGCCAAAGACTTTATGACCAAGATCCCAAAAACAAATGCAAAAAGAAAAAAACAAACAAAAAAAAAACAAAGATAAATAGATGGAACTTAAACTAAAAATCTTCTGCACACCAAAAGAAAGAATCAACAGAGTAAACAGACAACTCACAAAGTGGGAGAAAATCTTCACAATGTATACATCTGACAAAGGACTAATAACCAGAATCTACGAGGAACTCAAAAAGTGGACTAAGGACATGAATAGACAATTTTCAAAAGAAGATATACAAATGGCCAACAAACATATGAAAAAATGCTCAACATTATTAATGATCAGGGAAATGCAAATCAAAACCACAATACGATATTGCCTTACACCTGTAAGAATGGCCATAATCAAAAAATCAAAAAATAATAGATGTCAGCATGGATGTGGTGAAAAAGGAACACTTTTACACCGTTGGTGGGAATGTAGGGTAGTACAACCACTATGGAACACAGTGTGAAGATTTCTTAAAGAACTAAAAGTAGATCTAACATTTGATCCAGCAATCCCACTACTGGGTATCTACTCAGAGGAAAAGAAGTTATTATATGAAAAAAATACTTGCACACACATGTTTATAGTAGCACAGCTCACACTGCAAAAATATGGAACCAGCCCAAATGCCCATCAATCAACAAGTAGATAAAGAAAATGGTATATATATATATATATATATATATATATATATATACACACACCATGGAATATTACTTATCCATAAAAGGAACAAAATAATGGCACTTGCAGCAACCTGGATGAAATTGGAGATGGTTATTCTAAGTGAAGTAACTCAAGAATGGAAAACCAAACATCGAATGTTCTCACTCAAAAGTGGAATACAAAGGCATAGGAATGATATAATGGCTTTGGGGACTCGGGAGAAAAGGTGGGAGGAGGGTGAGGGATAAAAGATTATATACTGGTTACAGTGTACACTGCTCAGGTGATAGGTACACCAACATTTCAGAAATCACCATCGAAGAATTTATTCATGTAACCAAACACCATCTGTTCTCCAAAACCAATGGAAATTTCTTCTAAAAGAAAAAGAAATCATGTACCCCATAAATATATACACCTACTTTGCAACCCACACAAATTTAGAAAATAAAATTAAACATTAAAAAAGATATTCAATCCTGACTCTGTCATTCAAGTTTCAGTTATACTACAAGTTTCATGCCTCTCATAAAGGCAACCCATGTCTGTTCGATTAATGTTAAGTGGAGGGGCTAATAATAACTGAGCTCTTGGTGTGTCTCAAAACATCACTCTTCTGCTGCTTCTGGTTACATTAGGAACAATAGAACTGGTTGACATTTTAGAATAAGAAAAAGTTCAAGGTAAATATAAACTCACACACACATATATTCTAGTGCTACCGTAGCTCCTTTTTTTTCTCTCTCTCTGTTTTTGATAGACTTGGTAAAACTGGTCCTACCCAAATTTAACAAAATTCAATCAGGACAAAAGGGAATTCTCTAACAAAGAAGGGAAATAACTTTGACCTATCTTAACTAAATCCATCATAGCTCCAAAATAGGCTACTTTTCTTTGCCCAACATGGCAAGTTTCAGGGAGCACCATGGCCCCAGAAAACAATCTACTTGGGTGAAGCAGAAACAGTTTGGTTCATGTCACCAGTTTGCTTAGCTTGCTGTAGGAAGAATTCAGGGGCATACATGGATTGCGAGAAATGTGTCCCGCCTCCCATGGGAATACAGATATGCAGAGCAGGGAATGTAACTCCACATCTTAAAACAAGCTCCTCCTGGTATTTGGGAATCTGCTTCTTGCTGCTTAATACAGGCTCTGTTCTCACACCCCAGCTGGGACCTTTATCTGGTATGCCAAGGGACAGGACCTCTGTGGGACATTTGAGTCCTATTGTAGGAGGTTAGTTGAGAAAGGTCATTTTTCTAGTTTTGCAAGAACACATGGGACCAAAGGCTAAGCTGGTTGTTTGGACAAAACCCATCAGTTTTGCTCTTTGGCCCCCAGCTGCGCGAAAAGGCTTTTGAAAGAATCATCTCTGGGACTCAGCAAGCCAGAAGCACAAGTGATGTCTTGCTTCCTGTTGGTTGCTCTGAAACCATCCTGCTGTCGTCTAGTTGACCCTCTAGTCTTGTCTCTCCAGCCAAGATCATTCCTTACTTTTCCAACAACATCATGTGTCTTCTATTCTTCTTTTTCGGTCCTACAAGTGAGACAATATTTTTCCTGTGATGTGTGGAGGTCTCCAACATTGGACCAACTGTATTAAGCACTTTGTTTACATCTACTGTTGGCTCGTGTAATACTCACCACAGCCCTAAAAGAGAAATGTTATCCAACTTTCTTTTGCAAATGAGGACAGTGAGGCTCAGATAAACCAGAGATCAATATTACAGGGGCAGAAGCAAAAATCCAACCCAGATCAGGCTTACTCCACAGACAGACTCTTACCAGCATGCTAACCAACCCCTTCTCTCCTAGTGGGCAATTCCACTGATGTTGACTGAACTATATTGTGCTGGCCTTCTGGGGACATAATGAGAGATGTGACACTGACTCTTGAAGCACTAACTTGGGGCAAGGGACTTGTATCCAGCTGAAAATTTGTTCTTGGTCAAAAAAAAAAAATGCTTCCACTTCTGATTTGGATCCAGAGCCAGCCTTAAATATGCTATGAATGCTTCTCGCCAAGCACCTGCAGATGCCTTCCCAAAGGCCTGGCATCCTTTGTTAGAGATGTGGGCCTTTGGGCAAAGGCACCTGTGACAGCACTCAGCATAGAGTCTTGGGAGTCTCCTGTGGCCTAAGCCAACTTTACCCTGCTGCCCAGAGAAGCAAATGCTGAGTCTACACAGACACACGGATGGAGGGTTTGCAACCAGCTTTGAAGAAGGCATCTAGTGAGCCCCAAGTATGATTTGGGGAACAATGTAGGGAGGGCAGAAAGCGCCCCAATAAAAACATTGCCTCTGGAGAAAGTGGAATGACAGTGACTGCTTCGTGGGTATAGTCTCCCTTGGGGGTGATGGAAATTGAGAATTAGAGCTGATGGTTGCACAACATTGTGAATGTATTAAAATGCCACCAAAATGCACACTTTTAAGATGGTTAATTTTATATGATATAAATTTTGCCTTAATTTTTTTTAAAAAGTTTAAAAAAAAAGTTATCTCTGCCAAGTGGCATAGTGCCTGAAGACCCACTGTTCAGAATAGGACTCCCTCCACTTCCCTCCAGCCCCTGTTTTCATCTGGACCTTCTGTCTTGTCTGAAGCTGTGGGAGGGTTACTTTCGGCCCCATTTTATCTCTTATGTGATCTACCCTCTAGGAAGAGGTACACCTTCCCAGGTTGGTGAGGCTCAGAAAGAAAGAGGACCCTTTCATGTCTTTGATCTAAGAGTGTCCATGGACCTAGTCCTCAGCTCTGGGTTGATACTGTTACCAAGTATAATAGATATGCAAAGGGATTGAGGCCTTCCCAGCAGTGCCTAGAGCCACCTCCTCTCTGACCAGAAGATGCCCAGATCCAACTGTACCTCTCTCTAAACATGCTTATGATCTTGCTCGCAGAGTCAGTTGGCCTTTATTTCTCTGTGTAGGGCTCTTCTTTAGGAAATATCCTACCTAATTCCTCATCCACCTTGAAATTCTTCATGTTCAACAATCACCACCAAAAAATAACATGAAGCTATTTTTGTAACAAAAATTGTATTTACTGATTTCCTTTACATCAGTTTGCATTTTAAATTCAAGTCAAAGGACACTTCTCACTGTCAATCACCAGCTGCTTGGTTCCATTTGTCCTTCTAAGCTGGAAGAAATGTGAATAAACGTTAGAGGACAAGTAAGATCATTTTTTCAAAATCTGCCATGTTCAGAAATCTGGAACTTCAAAGGAAAACAAAAGGATGTTTTCATCTCCTTTCTCAGTTTTAATTGTTTCTTCTTTGGAAGCTAATTTCTAACTGTAATCACAGGAGAAAGGGGGCTTGAGCAATTATGCTGCAGATCTGATCTGCAGAGGGAGCCCTCTGGGATGCTATTTTCCTCAGGAGCTGGAATTTTGGCCAAAATCATCTGGGAAACTTTTCTGTTCTTCTAATTTATTCTGCCTATGGAGACCTCGTTAATAATGCCAAAAATGCTTCACATTTGTATAGCCATTTTAAATTTTTTCCAAACCCTGTCACATTAATCATCTTACTTGATCTTTACAAGTCTCTTGGGAAGTGAGTAGAGAAAGGACTGGGATTTATACATTATGGATAAGAGAAGTGAGCTCAGAGAGGTTAAGCAACTTGCCCAAGGTCACACAGCCAGGCAGTCAGAACAGTCTAGAGACCGTATTTTCAACCTTGTAGCTTTAGATGTAGACTGGGTCACAAACATAGATTACTGCCCTCCTGGCCTACATCAGAAACCCAACTGTGAATGTCCCAAAAGGTAGAATTCCTTCCCTGGATATATTTGGTTCTCTCTCCTCATTAATATTTGACTTGAGCATCACAGTTGTTCTTTCAGAGCTATGTTTATCATGCTGGTGACTTGTTGTTCTCTTCACCGTCCGCCTGATGCTTGGAGAAATCAGTGGATGAGGGAGTGATTCAGTAAGTCTTTCTTTGATCTGTTTTAAATGAAATTCTATTTACAAGATACACTTCACTTCTTTTGATGTGCAGCTCACTAATTAGCTCACATCTGAGAGCAGGTTCCCTGGGAGAAAAAAAAAATTAATTAGCTCATTCCATCTCAAAAAGACACAATTCTTGAACTAATTATGGTATTTGAATGATTAATCTCCTTTAAATACACATGTGTTCAGGAGTATTACAGTTAGGAAGAATGTATAATGAGAAAGAGGACAGAAAGCTAAGGGAAGTGGAACCAAGTGGCGGCTTGAGGCAAAAATCCTGCCCTTGAGGCCCTAGGGACAGTTTAGGGATCCTTTATTATCCAGGTAGAATATCATTGGCATGCAAAATGGTAGAATAGGCAGAAGTTTGTTCTAAACCCTCCTCAAACCTTTCACTTTTTGCTTCTTTGTCAGCTCTTGATGCCAATGTCTTAAGATCAAACTACTTATGTAAGCCTGCGGCCAAGAAAAGTCATTTAATTTACACTAAAGTGTTAATGACTGATCATTAACTAAATTACCCAAATTGAATGATTAAAGTGTTAATCACTTTCCATCTAGTTTTGCTCCTCCCACAATTACATACTTTTTAATCAGAAGCTACAATTCTGCTCCAGTGAATGATCTTTTACTTGTGGATTTTTAGGAGATTACATATGGATTTGATTCAAAATTCCTTTCTGACTTAGTGGCGATGGCTGTGTGCTTCATGCCACAACCTGAATATAATTGATTCATATAAAATAATGCTGTGGTACATTAGTGACGCCTGCTATGGGCACAGAAATTGAGATTTGTCATATACAAATTATGTACCTAGCATCCTGATTATAGTTTGTAGGAAAATGATATTTGGGGTACTAAAGAGAGCTTTTAGGGGTTCATGAAATCATAATGTACAGTGTATCACCCATTCCACTCAAAGGATAGGTGGCCACTATTGACCACCTGTTCAGTCAATAAGTGTTTTTTTTTTTTCACTTCAACATTCATATTGTAAACCCCTTGAGAATAGAAATTAATACTTTTTGATCTCAAGGGTATGGCTCTTACTTGGTCGTAAATAAATATTTGTTGAAAAAGTGCAAAGAAGGTAGCACTTTAAGTATGAAAAGAAATGTATTACTAAACCTGAATAATTACCATAAAAGTTTAAAGCTAAATGAGACTGAAGGAAGGGTACAAATATGATAAAAGCCTTAGATAAGCTGGTTACCAAAATTAAGCACAGATCTCACAAACTCAATAAGTCAAACAACATGTTGGCTTGTAGAGTTCTCACTATATAATTTAAAAACACTATGCAAGACTCTCATCTTGAAGGGCAACATTTTTTCTGGCACTGAGTCCTAGAAGAAATGTATCATGTGACTTATCCCTATGAAAGACCATTAAATAATATAATGGCCGATGGGGTTTTAAAGGATTTTGAAAAAACGCAGCAATATTGCTTAAATGGAGTTTTTTGTATCAACCCTTTGAGATGTAGTGAACATAGCATTAAATTGTAATACAGTGCAGATATTTCTGAAATAATGTGTAAGAAAATAATAGTAGGCTGGTTACCATAGGAACTCCCAACTCGCGCCCCACCAAGGTGTGTCCTGGCCTTCTCTGTGACCCTTTTCCTTGTGCCCTCTCTTTGGAGCCTGCTTGTGTCCTTGGATGGAGGTAAGTGACTCGCTGTGAAATGGAGGCTGAGCCCACACTGACAGGTAGAATGTCTTTTGCTGTCTCAGTCCCATTGAGTAAACTGAGGTACAGTGTAGTATAAGGAGCAGGTACAGGGTGAAACCCTGCCCCATTCTGGAATGTTTATGTGCCTTTGGGCAAGTCATTTTCCCTCTTTGGGCTTTGCTTTCTTCCTTGTAAAATATAGACAGAGTTGGATTATCAGAGGTCTGCAAACTTTTTCTAGTTAATAAAAAATAGTAAATATGCCGAGCTTCAACCATTCTCTTTTGTAACAACTCAACTCTGCCATTAAAGTCTGAAAACACCCATAAACAACATACAAAGGAATGGATGTACCTGTATTCTGATGTAACTTGATTTACAAAAACAAACAATTAGCTGGATTGGATCCACAGGCCATAGTTTGCTGGCCATTGGATAAGTTGATATAAAGACAAAGCCATGCAGTAAAAATACAATGCAAGCCACAGATGTAAGCCATATATGTGATTTTAAATTTCTAGGAGCCACATTTTTAACAGTTTTTGAAAAGTAAAATCGATTATACGAACATTTTATTAACTCAATATATACAAAATATTGTCAATTCAACATGTAAGCAATATGAAAAAAATGTATCCACGAGATATCTAGGTCTCTGAAATCCAGACTGTCTTTTACATATCAGAGCATCTGAGTTGAACTCATCACATTTTAGGAGCTCAGTATCCACATGTGACTGGAGTTACCATCCTGGACAGCACAATTCTAAGAGGTTCTTTTCTTTTTTTTTTTCTGAGACAGAGTCTTGCTCTGTCATCTAGGCTGGAGTGCAGTGGTGTGATCTCGGCTCACTGCAACCTCCACCTCCCAGGTTCAAGCTCTTCTCCTGCCTCAGCTTTCCCAAGTAGCTGAGACTACAGGTTCCCACCACCATGCCAGGCTCATTTTTTTCTATTTTTGGTAGAGACAGGGTTTCCCCAGGTTGGCCAGGCTGTTCTCAAACTCCTGACCTCAGGCAATCTGCCTGCCTTGGCCTCCCAAAATGCTGGGATTGGAGGTGTGAAACACCACTCCCAGCCCTAACAGATTCTTTATACTCTACACCTACTCCTTAGATTCTGCCAGAAAACACACAGCAGCATGCTATTGTTCTGTTTCCTCATCCCTGATAATTTAACATGTAAGTCTGCAAAAGATGTGATAATGAATGTCAGGAGGTCAATGCAGCTACTGAGTGACTTATTGCTATCTTCACTGCAATTTGTAAATAGCTGATAATGTCTTCATGCAGAGCTTCAAAAAATGCCTCCTCCCCCAAGCACTCTCCTAATGGGAGAGAAGTGTGAACATTTACTCTAGCGGTGAAGGGAAGTGGGAGCGCTTGTAAAAGCCATTCTAAATAAAATACTTGTCTGACATCTCATGTTTTACTTTAATGTATATTCAATTTTGCTTTAATCTGGTTTAATTTTTTATTTGAA
This sequence comes from Cheracebus regulus, assembly GCA_963574635.1. Classification (NCBI taxonomy): domain Eukaryota; kingdom Metazoa; phylum Chordata; class Mammalia; order Primates; family Pitheciidae; genus Cheracebus; species Cheracebus regulus. The sequence goes on from CAUYQU010105336.1 coordinate 12,616, forward strand.
TTTCTTATCAGTTAATATATTCAAACTCCCTGCCCTGTAAACACTCCCTTCGACACCTGTCCTTCTCACCACAAATTGGTGAGCAAAATTTGTGTCCCAAAAAGATACATCACAGTTATCATCGTACCTTTGGAAATGGGTTTACATAAAAAGGTGTTAAATTAGAAGTGTCAAGTGAGGCCCAAGACACAATAGGTATTAAATGCTAAAGTGAGTTGTGGCAGACCAAAAGGCAGGCATTTCCTTTGAGAACCATTCATCCATAGCGAGGGTATAAAAGGATTGGGAGAGAGGATTCATGGAGAGGATTTCTTTGGAGAGGGCTGTGCCATGAGTCTCATCCTCACTTCCACTTCACTATAGCCTGGTGACAGGAGCTGTCCAAGGCAGCTGGGGGTTTGGCAGTTGCACATAGAGACTGAAATCTGAAGGGCAAGAGATGCGCTGCTTAGAGTCTGTAATCAACTAAGGAGAGGATGCACGTTTGGCTTTTCTTGAAGCCCCAGAATATTTCAGAGCCATAGAGTTCATGTGGACCAGACACAGGCCATAAGGAGCAGGTGAGCAGGGACAGAAGATAGGGAAAGAAGAATGCTGGTCCTCTTTCCTAGTGGACGGTGCAGCAGATGACAAATATGAGTGAAGGTAGGAGCTTTGACCTTTTGACCATGTTAGGACTAAGTGAGCCTGAACTTCAGGAATTACAGTGATCAGGGCACTTCATATTGTCTGATAGTGACCAGAAAAATACTCCTCCCCTCATAAAAGAAAGAAAGATAACAGACCATGATTGTGTCATGCACTGGTATAAGACTTCTGGCTTTAAGATGTTACTACATACTCATAAGTAATATATTCACATTAAATGAGAGACAGGTAAGAGAATAAGAAGATCACTGCCTTCTGGATTAACTCCAAAGACTGGAATTTCAGGGACCATTTGCCAGGCTGGTCCAGGAGCAGTGTGGTACAGGTAGTGGTCTTTCCGACTCCTCAAATGACACAAAACTCCCTATGACAATACTGATATCTGTGATGTGTAGATAACACACAGACTTAGTCTAGAAGAAAAATTAGTAACAGTAACAGATAATCATTTACTGAGGAATCACTATGTGCTATGTACTGTACTTTTCTTACAAAAACCAAATGATTCCATTTTGTAGAAGGGGAAAGGCGATTCAGAGGGGTTAAACAATTCCTTTTAAATTATAGCAGTAAGTAGCAAAGACAGGATTGGAACACAGTTTTGTTCACTGAAACCGCTATCCTCTCCTGCTTCTCTTGCCCAGCCCAAACGTGGCCTTTGGCCATTTGTTCCCTTTTTCTTTTATGCCCCTGTTCTCTTCTTCCTACATCCTCCTCCCTCTCTTCTAAGTGGTGGGATTCCATTCCCAGCTGAACAGAACCGCTCCTTCCCTCTCACCAGGGTTGTATGAAATGAACAAGAACTGCCTGAGACTCACCCATTTTCAGCCAACTAACTGACTTTAAGATGTTACTACGTACTCAGCTCCAGAGAGCGCACCAAGAAGCTTTGCCAAATCCTGCAAAATGCTGGTCAAGCGGAAGAATGAAGATGAGAAGCAAATCCTCACTACCTGATGCAATCAGCTCAGAGTTCTGTTAACATGGGGTTGGGTTGAAGATGAAGAAGGATCTGTGGGCTCCAAGCTAACATCATGGTTGTGGTTAATAAAACAAAAACAAAATGCTACCATCTCATTACTGTCTCCACCCCTGCTGACCATCCTGAGATGGCTTCTGTTTGGTGTCCACCTACTGGAGCAGTTTCCCATCGAAAAATGGATCAGCAACTTGGCCAGATTCTCTTGTGTCCTTTCAGGGCAATGCTGGAGCACATTTTATCCAAAGCTCCAGGAGCAGAGAGGCAGCAACTGCTAAACGCTCCCCAAATAGCTGCACCCCATTTACATTGTCTAGAAAAACATTATCTCTTGCTTTTTCTTTACTCCACTGAGTTATTTTTCTTAGGCTTCCATTATAAAATTGTAAAAATGAGTGTTTAGGCAGCCAGCATAATCATCACTTCACCAGGCCTCATGCTGAAGGAGGATGAGATCTGAATGACATTTTTTGACGAGCAGAATCAAATTTCTTACTTACACAGGAGTCTTCCCAGAATGAGATTCTTGACCTGAGAACTTGCCAGAAGAGCATTTTTTTGCCTGTGTCTTCATGTGAACTCTGCCCTTGGATGTACATTTGAAAAAGAAATTCCTCTCTGCAAGGAGCTGATCTGACCCCTGATTAAAATATGTTCAACTCTGAAATTAGTAAAGATCAGAGACAAAAACTGGATGATGGCTTGATTTTAATGCTGGAGTGTCTTGACCAGGAAGGGACAAGCCCTAGAGCAGGAAGAAACAATAATAAATCACACTGAAGCAGGAGCAGCTATGATTTGAAGAGAACTCAAAGAAATTCATCCATAAATTCCTTGATGCTTTAAATTTTAAAAAAATGTTTATTGAGCACTCTGAAGTAAAAACAAACTGGTTTTTCTTCTCTCTACTCTCTTATATAGTCACTCAACACAACACTTTTGACACCAGCTTCTCCAGTGGACACCAACTGGTGTCCTATAATTTAATTTAATTCTAACACCGTCTAGCTGAAAATAGCATCAGATCCCATGACTTCAGGGTCAGTCTCACAAGAATGCCCCCCGCCATCCTCTTCCCATTTCACATGCCAATTGCAAGCCCTAGGTCATGACCCGTGCTTCTAACCAACCAGCTATAAATTAGGGTTTCTAAAACCACCTCCTTGGGCTCAATTAATTTGCTAGGGTAGCTCACAAAACTCAGGGAAACACTTTACTTAAATTTACCCATTTACTACAAATGATATTTTAAAGAATATAAGTAAAGAAAAACATAGGACAAGGCTAGAAGAGGCTCCAAGTGCAGGACCTTCCAGACCAAGGAGTTGGGGGTGCCACCCTCCCAGCACATGAGTGTCATCTTGTTTACAAACTTAAAATTTTTCTAAACTCATTCTCTTTGGGTTTTTACAGAGGCTTCATTACATAGGCAAGATTGATTAAATCACTGGCCATTGGCAATCAAGTCAACATTTATCCTCTCTCCCCAGAGGTGGTGGGTGGAGTTTAAAGATTCAATCTTCTAACCACTTGGTTGGTTCCCAAGGCAACTAGCCCCTATACTAAGGCTGCCCAGAAGCCCCGGCCTCCAGTCATTTCACTGGCACACAAAAGACATTTTTGTCACTCCAGAGAGGCCAGGGTCTTTCTTAGTATGTGCCAGAAAGCAGGAGCAGAAACCAAATCAATATTTCTTACTATCTCACAATATCACAAGCACCTAGAAGATATGACATTTAAAGAAAAAAAAAAAAAAGATGGATTATAACAAAGAAAACATTTCCTAAGTGTGTAACTAACTGTGAGCTGGACTCTGAATAATGACGTTAAATGTACTGATATATAATCCACCTAATAACCTTATGATGTAGATACTAATATTATTCCTATTTGATAAATGAAAATTTTGAAGCTAGAGGTTAAGGAATATTAATTAAGATCACAAACCTATGAAGGGTGAATCCAAAATGGGAATCCTGCCTGTGATCTTTACCACCATGCAATTCTGCTCTATAGGATAGAAGCTTAGGCTTAGGCTTTCATTTATTAATGAAATGAACATATAAATCCAGGTGGAAACTTCAAATAGGACTTTATTTCCAGCAACATTTTGGACAAATACTCTAAATATTATTATCTCATAAATAAATTGCTTCACAACACCACCCCCCCAAGATTTAGCAGCTTAAAGCAATAATTATTTGTCATGATTCTATGGATTGGCTGGGTTTAGAGGGGGCAGTTCTTCTGCTCCACTTGGTGTTGTCTGGAATCACTCAGGTGGCTGTATTTACTTGAAGCTCACATGAGCCTGAACCCAAATTCAACCCAAATCCATAGATACAGAAGGCAGAATGTATTCAATAAAAAGAAACTCATGTCTAGACACAGTGCAATGATACTGAACACCAATCAAAGACAAAGGAAAGATCTTAAAAGCAGCCAGAGAGAAAATGCATGTTCCTCACATAGATGGATGTTGATTTCTCAGTAAATATCTTCAAAGCATGGAAGTAAATTAACTATCAAACTAAAATTGTATGCTTATAAAAGCTATCTGTCAAGAGTACAAAATAAAAAACACTTTCAGATAAATGGAGAGAGTTTACTTTTAGCAGACCCGCATCAAAGAACTATTGTGTTTCAAGGAGAGAAAAATGACCCATTCATAATTGTAAAAAAAAAAAAATAGAATATGAGAGATAGAAGGAAATTTCCTTAACCAAATGAAGAATATCTATTAAAAACTATACTGCAACCTTATTCTTCATGGTGATACAGTAAAGGCATTCTCTTCTGAAAATGAGGCTCTGCATAAGGTGCTGTCACAGACTGTGTTCTATAAGAAGCAGACATCAAGCTAGAGGTTGGGAAACAAAATGCTTACTCAGAAGTTCTCCTGGGATTGATATATGTGGAAGAAAGAGGAAGGAAGCTGGTTTGGGCAGAGGAAGAAGTTGAGCTAGGACACAGTTCCAGTGAAGACTTCAGCCAATCTCATGGAGGGTTCTGGAACTGGCCCTTTAGAATTGTACCCAATTGGGAAATGAAGGCTAGGCCTTTATATCCCTGTGTCAATCAGTCATTGGATACTAGTTGGTCCTGGAAGAAGGTATACCTTGTGTGAGACAGCTTTTTTCAAGCAAGATGATCCACAAGGCTTAAAGCTGAGTGTTGTCTTCAGGTAGCACTCTCAATAGCTGTAGGCATGAGTCCTTCATTTCTAATCTAGGCAGCGTATAATAGCAGCCATCACAGATCCCGATCACCACAACTTCTATTCAGTTTTGTCTGGAAGTCAATACTGCCAATGCAATAGGACAAGAAAAACCATAAGAGTTATAAGGATTAGAAAGAAAAACTGCCATTATTCACAGATAATATGATTAGCTTAAAAAACTCAAAATAATATACAGAACGATTATTATAATGAATAAAAAGTAAGAAAGCAGCTGAAAATAAGAGTAATATATAAAAATTAATTGCATTTCTAAACACCAGCTAAAACAGAATTCCCAAAGAAACTCTTACATACAAACCAGGAGACATGTACAAGAATGTTCATTTCTTCAGTATTTGTAGTAACAATACTGTAGAAACAATCTAAATATCTGTTCATGGAGAAAAGGTAAATTATTGTATGTCTACACATGAAATTGTATGCAGCAGTGAAAATGAATAAACACACAACACAGATATATCTGAGAAATAGTTTTGAGCAAAAGGCAATTTCTTGAAGACTACCTAAAGTGTAACTTTTAAAAAAATGAACATGATCAAAAATACACCCTGAATTATTTAGATAAATATACATGCATAATAAAATGTTTTTTAAAATAAACATCATATAAAGGAGAAGTTTAACATAATAGTTGCTGGAATAAAGGAGGAGAATGGAATTGGAAAATAACACATATGTAACCTTAATAGGGAAAGTTCTTACATCAGGTGGTGGGTTCATGGGCATTTGTTTTATAATTATGCTTTATAAGTTATATATATGTATATAGCAAATGCTCTTTTATAAGTATTGATAATTTTGAAATTTTAAAAAATATTTTTAAAGAAAGAAAATCCAGCATCACAAGATATAGTAGATCCTGTCTGTTAAGGAAAAACAATTCAATGAAACTCGCTAAAGCACAATAAGTGAGATTTTATTTAGGACCATCCCAATAGGTATAACAACTACTGTAATGGGATTTTTCCATGAAGGAGAGATATTGAACTTAACTGCGAACACAACATGGGCAAAGGGGAATTTATAGCCAACAAGAAAGGTAGGGACCAGTGGATGGAGAATCAGTGAGAGGTAACATCAGGAGTCACAGGGATTCTGGCTCAACCATTCTAACAGGATTTTTGCTGAAGACAGGCCAGTGTGATCAGATATCACCTGAGGGATGGTGGAAGATGAGGAGCCTGACCAGTACTGAGAGTGATTGGATATGGAGGACAGGGATTTCTTGCTAAACTGATTTAGCAGAGTTCTTGCTAAAACTGGATTTTACAAGGAAGTGTACAAGTGTGTCTAGAAGGTTCAGGAGGCTGACTAATGTTTGGTCAACAAAGAATCTTTGCCAGAACTACAGTGGATGGACTAGAAAAGTCTTCGTGGAAAGGGTGGATGAGACTCTGGCCTTGAACTACAAATAGGATTTGAAGAACAATTACGTTAATCTGAGAGCCAAGAGAACCCCAGGAAGGCCAGGGTCCTCCCCGCTTCCTAACCTGGTAGGTGATGAGGCAGTATTTAAAGTATTCTTTGACAAAAGTGCAAACTTTTCCAAAATGAAAAGAAAAACACACTCTTGCTTCTGTCTGTGATAGTTGTTGGCTTGAGACACAAGTGCATGGACAATGGAGAGACAGCCCAGGATAACAATATTAACAGACTAGACCTGGGCTCCAGTGCAAGTACCAGGGAGCATTCTAAACTTCTGGAATTTGACCAGGACAAAGTTTCTAACTGATGTATAAAGCATGACCACAAGGCTAGTTCTGAGAATATTATGATGTTAATGAGTGGATGTCTATTGTCATCTACTTTTCTTCAAGGCACCAGATGAGACTTTTGCTTATAGCACTATTCCCTCAACTTTCGGCCCTTTTGGTTTCGTTTTTTTTTTTTTCCCACTAGCTCCAGGAGTGGGTGGCTGGCCCAGGTCTAGAAAATCAAACCATTTCTTTCTAATTAGCCTTAATGATAGCTCAGGGTAGGGCATTTAATGCAAGCCAAACCAAAAAGACACAATCTTGGGTTTTTACTAAGGCTATAGAAGAAAAGAATTGTTTTTCCTATTGGAGTTGCTGAAGGAATTGGTGCAAAGTCTAGTACTGATGACAGCCATCTTCCCACCATTAAGGGAGGGACTGAGGACAGAGTGGAAAGCAGAGCCACTAGAGAAGCGGAACAGCTTGCTCATGATAAGTCTTCTGTTAACTACACTGAACAAGACTTAGCTAATGCCTTGGGATGATTTGAGAAAAGTCCTGCAGTACTGGATTGAGAGAAGTAGTGTGGTGTGCTGGAAGAAGAAAGAGACATGATTCACAGATTTTCCTCTTCTACAAACTCACTGCAGGACTCTGAAAAAATTATTTAATCCCCCAGGCCTAAATTTTCTCATCTATAAAAGAGAGATTATTAATAGGTTGCCATAGTTTGTCATGATTAAATGTGTTAACACCATGTTTGACACATAGAAAGTACCCAATAAATATTGTCTTTTATTCCTTCTATTAGCACTCTTACCTCCTTTTCTACCCTCTGTAGTTCTACCTTCACCACACCACAAAAAAATAGTACTTTATTTCAGAAAAATTGAGAGAGAGACAGAGAAGAGATTGAGATTATTGATCTAGTATCTAAGACAAAAAAAAAAAATCAATTTAAGCCTGAAACAAGAGAAGAAAAAGTAGTTTCTTGCCAAAGAAAGATGCTAGCAATGACTGCTAACAGATGCCAGCCCTGTTAGGTTTTCCTTGACATTATGAGCCAAGCTTTACTCAAGCCTAATCTGATTATTCCAATCCCAGAAAACTTGTCTGGAAGTTGGAGAGGATTCATAATAGATACCTCATAGCTCCTGCAGTTGTACGAACATCTAATGCTTTTCATGTCTGATGTGTCCAGACAAATTCAATGCTACCTGAATCTTGATACGTTATGAAGCCAGAGATTTGTAATAACAGTATTACATAGATGCCCCATTTTTCAAAAAGGGATAGGAACATCTAGAATCCACAAAACACAGAATGCTTGAATGGAGGAGCCCCAGAAATTCTCCATTTACAAATCAGCACCCAAAGTAGGTAACCTGCCCAAAGTCCCTTATCTGTTTTAAATCACAAATCTTTTTTTTTTTTTTATTACTTTTCTCTGCTTGAATCTGGAGGAAATTTGAGCCCAATATGCAAATAGATTTCAGCTTACGTGCCAACGCCAATCAGTCACTGGTGTTTGGAGAAGCACTATATTGAGGAAGATGCCCAGTCTAGCCTTAATAGAAAATAGTGCTATCATCAATAAGCAATACCTGCCATGGACAACATTTAGGGTGGGAGGCTGCCTGCCATGTGCTTGCCGACCTTGAATTCTGGGCCAACAAGGTGGTAATAACAGGGGTGGGGATGGGAAGGTAAAATTTTAGGTTACCTGTACTCTCTGTCCTTCTTCCTAGACAGGCCGTGTATTTCTACTTACACCACTGTGTATTTTATTTTACATGGTGAACCTGGTGGTTAGGATGGCTGTGAATCATTGCTCCAGGTTTTTTCCATCCTACATTAAGTAAGAAGACAAATTGCAACATGGGTCTTGAGCCAGCCAGATAACAGATTTTGTTTGTTGCTCTTCTTATAGGAGATGATCCCCTAGCCAAACATATCACAGATTCTGGAACACAGGAGAGGCTTCATGCATTATTTAATGAGATCTGATTTCATAGATGATGAAACTGAGTCCCCAAGTAGGGAAACGGCTTGTCTGAGGTTATAGAGGGAAGTCTTTCCACAATACCATAGGCATTTGCTTTATTTTACCCCCAAATTTATTTCCCCAGTTATGGTAAACCTAGAAAATTTTGGAAAACAAAACTATATTACTGGCCCTGTGGAATACTGCAGTCTTAGTAGAGAAAAGGCAACATAAATACAAAGTGGCAATGACTAACTTACGTTTCAAAGGCAAGTAACAGAAAGTGATAAGAAGACCTTGAAATGGTGGTGGTAGTGCTATTCTATGAAGGTACACCTCCACTTTCTAACTACATCAGAAGTCACTCAGAAATCTTTTCCTATGGTCTAGAATGTCACACATCCCTTTGTTTGTAGTATCTGCTAAAGACAATATATGAATATATTGATTGTCTTGCATTTTGATGATTTTGAAAGTTTTGATGGTTTTGTATTTGTTTTAGGCCTCTACACTGGGCCAGGTATGTTGGTAGGTGTCAGAAAGACAGATATGAAAAAGCATAGTCCCAGCTTTACAAAGCTCACATCTAGTTGGAGAGATAAACAGGCACTAATAATAATAATAATAATAATAATGTACGGTACAATATAAGTGGAATTATAAATGTGTACGCAGATACAATATCACAAAGTCGAGAATGATTAACTTTGAAAGGGACTAGGAAATTTTTTACAGAAACAACATCTGAACTAGGCTTAAAAGGGCTGGCTTAAAATGAAGAGGAATTCATGACTAGCCCCTGTACACTTACACATTTGATAAACATACTAACTCACCCAAAGCATATCAGTCACTGTGTAAGGCACTGAAGACTGGGAGATACGTTAAGATAGGGTTCTGACCTCTCCAAGCTCAAGACTAGACAAGAGGTGCTTACAGAAACAAAGTATTACATTACATTGTGTTCAAAGCAATCGTCATTGGGAGCACCAAGTAAAGACATAGAAAAGGCTGTGCTTGGGAGAGGACATGGCTGATCTTTTACTCTCTGGGTTTGGAATGCTCCTTTTCAGCAAGTATGTATGGATCATCATGACAAAATTAGAATATCAAGGGGACAGTGATTGTTTCTAAGCAAATCAATGAGCAGATAAAGAACTATGAAAAAATGATTAAAACCCGGCTATCAACCTCCATTTAACAAAAATTTCTATGCATTTACCTTGAGCTAGGCACCATACTAATTTCAAAAGACACAAGAGAGAGAAATACTGAGCAGCCATGAAACCAGGGGGCTAATGATATAGGTGATAGAGTCAGCCTTCCTGGGCTCAAATCCTAGTTTCCCAACCCACTTGCCTGATCTTGGACAAGCTGTTCTCTGTACTTCAGTTTTTTCATTTACAAAAAGCAGATGACAAATAACTCTGCTAGTTGTAATATTAAAAACATAAAAGAGGCAAAATGTTTAACCCAGTCCCTAGCAAATACTAAGTACCCAATAAAAATGTTATCAACAAAGAAGAAGAAATGATAAGTAGAAATTTGTCAGAAAAAGAAGAGGCGACATATAGATTTTAATCAAATAAATGACATAATTAGATTAAATCTGAAAAACATTTTTATTAAAGACATTTAAAACATACAAAAACAGAACATAACATGCTCTAATATTCGTATCACCGAGATCCCACAATTACCTAGATTTTGCCACATTTGCTTCATCTGTAACGTTTTTATTTGCTTAAGAATTTTTAAGTGTTATAAATTACAGATACAATTTTACCTTTATATACCTAAGCATGCATGTTTTTGAAATATGGATATTTTCTTACAAAACTCACCCTGCTTTTTTATCTCTGCCATGAAGGAAAATGAGAGGGCATGTCAAGATAGACTCCCATCAGCCTGGGCCCTTAGTAGATAAATAGTTACTAAGATTTGGGTTATTTTCATTGCAGTATAATCTATTTTGTCTAATATGGGTGATATTGTGAACCACCTATTGCATTACATCACAGGGCACATAATTTCTGGTTGTCCCACTTTCAGTAATGCTAAGATTCATCAGTGCCTTCACTCTTATCAAGCACTTATGAAGTATTCTTCATGATGGATCACATGGTAAGCCATAAAATAAGTTTCAACACATTTTTAAAAATTGAAATCATATAAAATATGTTCTACAAACACAACAGAATTCAATTAGAAATCAACAGCAGAAAGAAATATGGAAAATCCACAAATACTTGGAAATAAAGTAACACATTTCTAAACAATCCATGGATCACAGTTGAAACTGCAGAGTAAATCTTAACTGAATGAAAATAAAAACACAACATATCAAAATTTATGGGGTGCAGCTAAAAAAGTGCTTAGAGGGAAATGTATAACTCTATATGACTATGTTTTTAAAAAGAAGAAAAATCTAAAATCAATAACCAAGGTTTCCACCTTAGGAATCTAGAAAATGAAGAACAAACTAAATACAAAGTGAGGAGAAGAAAGGAAATAGCAAAGATTAGAATGGAAATCAATGAAATATAAACCAAAAAAATAAGAAAGTTAATAAATCTTAAGTTGATTTCTTTGAAAAGATAATCAAAATTGACAATCTTTAGTTTGACTAATTAAAAAAAAAGAAATCAAAAAGGAAAAGGTGATACCACCAACTCTACAGAAATTAAAAGGTAAGAAAATAATTTTATGTCAATAGATAATTTATATAAAATAAACAAATTCCTAGAAAGACACTGATTACCAAAACTGACACAAGAATAAATAGAAAATCTGAACATCGGTTCATAACAAGTAAAGAAATTAAATTGATGACTAAAATATCTTTCCACACACACACAAAAAAAAGCTCAGGCCTGGATGGCCTTATTGGTGATTTCTATCAAACATTTAAAGAAATAAGAACAATCCTCTACAAATTCTTCCAGAAAATTCTAGGAAAAGGATCACTTCTCAACTCATTCTATGAGACCAGCATTACTCTGATGCCAAAGCCAGACAAAGATACTATGCAAAAAGAAAATTACAGAACAACATTCCTCAAGAATATAGACATTTTAATTATATCAATTCCATCTTTTATCTATAAGCATGAAATTTTATCCATTTGTTTGTGTGATCTCTGATTTCTTTGAGGAGTGTTTTGTAATTCTTGTTGTAGAAATATTTCACCTCTCTGTTTAGCTGTGTTCCTAGGTATTTTATTCTTTTTGTGGCAATTGTGAATGGGATTGCATTCCTGATTTGGCTCTCAGCTTGGCTATTGTTGGTGCACATGAATGCTTTTTGTACATTGATTTTGTATCCTGAAACTTTGCTGAAGTTGTTTATCAGCTGAAGGCGGTTTTGGGGTTTTCTAGCTATAGAACCATGTCATCTGCAAACAGGGATAGTTTGAACGCCTCTCTTTTTATTTGGATACCTTTTATTTCTTTCTCTTACCTGATTGCTCTGGCCAAGACTTCTAATACTATGTTGAATAGGAGTGGTGAGAGAGGACATCCTTGTCTTTGCTGGTTTTCAAGGGGAATTCTTCCAGCTTTTGCTTATTCAGTATGGTGTTGGCTGTGGGTCTGTCATAGATGGCTCTTATTATTTTGAGGTATGTTCCTTTGATACCCAGTTTATTGAGAGTTTTTAATATGAAGGAATGTTAAATTTGATTGAAAGCCTTTTCTGCATCTATTGAGATAATCATGTGGGTTTTGTCTTTAATTATGTTTATGTAGTGTATCACATCTATTGATTTGTGTGTGCTGTACCAACCTTGCATCCCAGGGATAAAGCCTACTTGATCATGGTGGATTCGCTTTTTGATGTGCTGCTGAATTCTGTTTGCAAGTATTTTGTTGAGGATTTTTGTATCAATGTGCATCAATGATATTGACCTGAAATTTTCTTTTTTAATTGTGTCTCTGCTGCTAGGTTTTGGTATCAGGATGATGTTGGCCTCGTAGAATGAGTTGAAGGCGAGTCCCTCCTCCTCCTCAATATTTTGGAATAGTTTCCATAGGAATGGCATCAATTCTTCTTTGTACATCTGGTAGAATTCAGCTGTCAATCCATCTGGTATGGGTCCTTTTTTGGTTGATAGGCTATTTATTACTGATTTAATTTTTGAATTCATTATTGGTCTGTTCACGGAATCAATTTCTTCCTAGTTCAGTCTTGGAAGGGTGTATGTGTCCAAGAATTTATCTGTCTCTTCTAGGTTTTCTGGTTTGTGTAAATAGAGGCATTTATAGTAGTTTCTGATGGTTGGGTTTATTTCTGTGGGCTCAGTAGTAACATTCCCTTCATCATTTCTAGTTGTGTTTATTTGGGTCTTCCCTCTTTTATTCCTTAGTCTAGTTAGTGGCCTATTCATCTTATTAGTTTTTTTCAAAAAACAAACTCCTGGATTTATTGATCTTTTGAATTATTTTTCTTGTCTCAATTGCCTTCAGTTTAGCTCTCATTTTTATTTCTTGTCTTCTGCTAGCTTTGCTACCCCCACATATTTTAAAGAAATTGCTGGACATTCTATCATCTGTCTCAGTAATTTCCAACACCTTGAAAAGAAAGACATCATTATCCAAATCCCCCTGTCCCTTTCTCAATTTTTGCCAATCTGGTGTTTCATCAAATTTCATTCCTTATTGAAAGGCTTTGATTCCCTGTAAATATTCAACATAGCTGTGTTTCAGAGAGATATTTAAGGCACAGTTTGACTTAGAAATAGAATCCCTCTGTTAGCCAGAAGACAGCAGAGTAGAAGGTCAGATGTAATGGTAACTTCATCCTCAAACTCTCTTTGGATTCCTGACTTCCCCATAAATATAGTGAAGTTTGGTTGGCACTAGTCAAGTGCACCTGTGCATGAGGGCAGAGAAGAGGTGCACCTCATTCCTCTTAGAAAAGCTCTTGACTGGTGGCAACCACTCAGCCTTTTGTCCTCGACTTCTTAGAGTCATGGTTCAGAGATAACTTACTACTCACATCCCCAAACACTTGGATGTTGTGTTACAGCCCTGCATACTTGTTAAGTAAAAGAGCTTTTGTCCCACTCGGAGTCTTTTTGATTACTTGCACTCTGAAGCTGTTTTGACTTATGTCAATGCCCTTTGTCACTGATATCTGCTTTGTTATATAAGCTGTGCCTACACGAGGGCTGAAGCCCAGTGCTCAGTTGCCAATGATTTCCTTAAGCTCCCTGAGACCTCCATTTCTCCACCTCTAAAAAAGGGCTCATTTTCCTACCTACTTCATATCATCAATATGTTGATTCAATTAAATGTGGTACTTAAAGATGGATAGCACCATGCCTTTAATATGCTGTTATTACTGTACTTACTCATTTATCTCATGTGCGCTGGTTCAATCTTCCACATTTATCTCCTATTCTGAGAGACCTTTTTTCTGTTCACTTGGATGATGGTGGTTAAGATGATTATGATTGGGATTATGATGATTATGATTATCTGACTAAGGTAAGGTTCTTAATCATCATGAGTCTCAATATTCTCATATGTAAAATAAAATTTTAACATGCTTTGCAAGAAGAAAAAAGTGGTGTGGGTTAAACAAATAGTGTACATAAAAGCAGCCAACACTGAGCCTGACACATTGTAAGTATTCAACAAAGATCTGAGTGATGTAAGACCCTAGGCTGGGTCACTGGTTTGGGTGGAAGTATTTTTCTGACAAAGTGAAAAGATTCAGGTGTCATCCCTCAGGTGAGTGGAGAGACAGAGTTCTCCTGTGCCTCTCCTATTCTTGTTCAATCTAACAAATCTGCTGGCAAAGGCTGTCAATAGTAGTTGTCCTCCTTGGGGACTATTCGGACCCAAATCAGTGTCATTTTCAAACATAAAGTTATTCGGGCTAATCTGAATAGTTTAATAAATGCCAGAAATTTCCAGAGTTCTCAGGCACACTAAAATGAGTTTATTCCATTATTGTCAATTCTCTCCAAATTATCAACCATAGTCAACTAATCATGTATCTGGTTCCAGAGCTAGGAAATCAATCCATTTTAGGTAGATTATGAATATAGTTCTAGAACTCAGTAGCCTTTGTGCTACTAAACTCAGCTGAACAGGCCCCCAGGGATGAGGGAGTGGGAAGAAGACAGCACTATAGTGGAAAAAGTGGTTTTAATTTTAACTTTTATTCTGTATTAACCATTTTCCCACACTGCTTTGTAAATCACAGCGAGAAAAGAGAACAAAGTAATAAAAACAAAATATATTCAAATAAATCCCTACAGTACAACATAGTAGTAGGTGATGGTGCCCTTGGGGGACTTATTTTTTTTAAAGTCTCATTTGCGTCTGAATTTGAAATTTCAAAAGGCACAAATAAACCTCAGTTTTGACTTGTTTAAAAAAAAAGTAGAAGTTTAGATTACCTTTGAAACAATGTACAAAACATGGCCCCTAAATCTCCTTTTTTTTCCAGGACATCATTCTGAGGACCACGTCCATTTCTTAGTAACAATCAAAGAGATTGTTAAGTCTCTTCTCAGATTTGTTTAGGGCTATTATATTAATCTAGCTCTGTGTACAATGGAGTTGCATCATATACATGTTCGAATTCATATGCATGAATTCAACTTCGTGCATTTGGCAAAAGGGAAGTAGCTAGAGAGGACTGGGAAAGTTCAAGTGAGGCCACCTACCATTTTGCTTGCCCCTGAGCAACTGCTAGTTGGTTTCAGGGGAAACTCTCATTACAAAGGTGCTTGTCCAGGCCCAGTGTGAATCTGTATTGGAAATTCAAATTTTTTGCCTCTACACTTCTTTGTTTGGTGATCAAAGGAAGAGACAGTAATGTCTTCTGATCCTGGAGGAAGATGTAATGGACTTTCAAGAGTAGTTTTAGCTATATACTCCAACATCAAACCAACTTCCAAAAAGATGTGACTCTCCTGCATGCCAGATGCAGGAGACACGAATCGGGATGGCTGCCCAGATCACAGCAGTTACCTCAGTGGCACCTTCTCTCCTGTCTTCATGGCTGGATAAACCAGAGGCATCTGATCCAAGCCAGAACAAACAGATTCTCTCTTAAGAATCTGAAACCCTAAAACTCAAGTGGAAATATGCAGAGGGGTGTCTCTGCAGCAGAGTCATTTGAGTGGCATTTCCAACAACTCCCAGGGCTGAAATCCTCCAAACTGCTCTGGTTTTGGCTCTTTTCAAATCCTAATTGTTGGGCAACTCTTATAATTCTATGAGCTTTTCTGATATCTTCAAGTAAGTTAGCCCATTTCTTTCTGTGTTTGCTACTAAAAGAACCTTAATTAAACACCAAGTTATCATCCATTTAAGTTTTGTTTTTAACAAAAACTAAAAGGGCTCATAGGGTGCCTACTACATAAACAGCTCTGGAAGGCACAGAAGAAAGACGTCAAAGGGCAGAACCAGAGCCGTTCAGCGAATAGGCTGGTGTTTCCTAAAGCGGTTTCCGCAAACACTAGTTCAGCAAGATGATATCTGATCAAAAGGGCCTGTGGTCAAATAAGTTTGAGAAATGAAGTACCTTCTATTCCTCATCTAGAAAGTCATACAAATAAGCCTTTCAGATGCAATAAAAGCCTTGCAGTAAAGACATTTAATTTGCTTAAACCAGAATTTCTAAAACATATTTAAAATAGCATCTAATTTTCTCTATCTCCATCCCCCTATCTGCCCCATTCAGTACCCCAAATCCTGTTAACACACACTTTGAGAAGCATTAATAGAGGCTATGGAGAGAAAAACTCTAGTGAAATGCTGCCTGGGAGCTTTGGATTTTACATTGATAACTCTGGGTAAAAGTTTTGGTCCCTCCATTACTTCTTCTGAGAACTACAAAGGGCTCAGTCCTATGTTGGAGGCTCTGAGAGCAATCATGCTGTGATTAGAGCAGTGGGAGGACATGACTGGAGTCCTAACTCTGATCCAGAGCTCAAAACTGACTTGCTGTCTCGGAAAAAACCTTGATCTCTTTAAGACACAGTTTCCTCATCAAATGGGGCTATTGCTATCAACCTCACCTCAAGATTGAATAAAACAGATCTAATAGAATAATGAATATGAAGGCACTTTGCAAACTTCAAGACATCAGATAAATACCAGCTATTACAGAGAATAAATAACTTAGAGAATGATGGCAGAAATTATGGAGAGAAAGAGCCTGCTAACCACAGGATCTCAGCCTCATCCCTTGTAATTTTTGAATGCAATAAGTACTTTAATATCTGGGCCGGGTGTGGTGGCTCACACCTGTAATCCCAGCATCTTGGGAGGCCAAAGCGGGTGGATCACCAGAGGTCAGGAGTTTGAGGCCAGCCTAGCCTGGCATGGTGAAACCCTGTCTCTACTAAAAATACAAAAATTAGCCAGGCATGGTGGCAGGTACGTGTAACCCCAGCTCCTCAAGAGGCTGAGGCAGGAGAATCGCTTGAACCCAGAAGGTGGAGGTTGCAGTAAGCCAAGATCTTGCCACTGCACTCCAGCTTGGATGACAGAGCGAGACTCTGTCTCAAGAAAAAAAAAAAACAAATCACAGCTGAATATTAAGCCTATTGATAATTTACTAACCTACCAAAATAGGAATTTTCATTTGAACCTGTACCTGTTAGTTATTTTGCAATAACAAACCATCTTGAAATTCAGTAGCATACAATAATCAATATATATTTCTCATTCATGTGTCTGGGGATGGCTGGAGTTCTTTAGGTCTAGACCAGTCTTGTTCATGTTTGGCTTCAAGCCGTGAGTTGGTCCACAGCTGCTTCACGTGTCTCATTCTTCTTGGACAAGTGGCAACAACAATGGCAGAGGTGGAAGAGAGCACATCCAGCTACATAAGCACATTTCAAGCCCTAGTTTGGTCAGGTCCATTAGTATCCCATTGAACAAAGCAGTCACATGGCAAAGCTCAACAGCAATGGGTGGGGGAAGAAGACTCCTCTTCTGGATGTGGGATGGGAAGAGAGGAAGATAATATTTACTGAACAATAATCTAATCTACTACAGTATGTTTTTTGCCTTCTTTCATTTCAAGCAGGTAGTCAGACCCATAACAAATTATGTCCTTGAGGATTATGTTGTATAGAAGAGGCAGAAGAGTTTAAATTACCTGACGGGAACAACGTTTCCTGTCTTTCATAAGAGCTTAGAAATTATTGAAGAAACTGTACCTTTGAGGTCAACTAGAAATGAGAGAACTGCTTTGAAGTTACTCAGAGGAGAAAAGAAGGCAGTTTGCAAAATTTAAAAAGAGATTAATGTTAGGATGGGGAGATCATTGCCCAAACATGGCTCCCAAGTGCAGCACTACTTTATCTTCAAAAAAAAAAAAAAAAAAATCCTTCAACCCCATAGGGAACTCAAAATACTCAAAATAGAGCCCTCATATCTACAGTGACCACTGAGCCTCAGCCTGTGAGCACATCACTGGCCATGAAAATATCATGAGGTTTGGATCTCCATGCCTGTCCCCTGGACATTACCTGACAGTCCTGGATTCAGATAGGACCCTGGGATGGTGAAGGACCCTATCACAGCTGAGGTTAAATTTCCTGCTGGGTTGCACACTCAGAGGCAGAACAGGTTTCTCTTTGAAAAATGAAGGAGATGGGAGAGAGATCCAAGATGGCCGATTAGCAGCAGCTCAGGATTGTAGCTCCTAGTGAAAGTGCGGAGAGCGAGTGGATGCCTAAAGTTCACACGAATTTCTGTTCCCCACAAATTGGGAGATTCCCAGCGGAGGAGCCCCACAGGTCGCCAGCGTGACTCTTTTGGCCTGCGCGGCTGTTTTGCTGGTGCCCTAGCGTGGCGCTTCTCGGTGCGGAATATACGGGACTGGGTGCCCTTTCAGTCGGGCTTGGCTGGTCCCGTCCCCACAAGAAGAACAGCAATTGGAAGTGCTGAGGACTGAGAGTTTCACTGTAAGCACAGCTGAACCTGGGAAGGCCCAGCTCTGTGGGGAAGGGGTGTCTGCTAAAGGAAAACTAAGAAACAGAAAAAACTTCATCACCAACAAGCCGGACGTCCACTTAGAGACTCAATCTGAAAGTTGGCAATTACAAAGACGACAGGTGGATAAATCCACAAAAAATGGGAAGAAACCAGTGCAAAAAGGCTGAGAACACCCGAAATAAGAATACCTCTCCTCCTACAGGGGATCACAGCTCCTCATTAGCAAGGGAACAAGGCCTGATGGAGAATAAGAGTGAAGATCTGACAGAATCAGGCTTCAGAAGGTGGATAATAAGAAACTTCTGTGAGCTAAAAGAACATGTTCTAACCCAATGCAAAGAAACTAAGAACCTTTAAAGAAGGTTTAACGAAACGCTAATGAGAATGGACAACTTAGAGAGGAATATCAGTGAATTGATGGGGCTGAAAAACACAACACGAGAACTTCACAAAGCATGCACAAGTTTCAACAGCCGAATTGACCAAGCAGAAGAAAGGATATCAGAGGTCGAAGATCAACTTAATGAAATAAAACAAAAAGGCAAGATTAGAGAAAAAAGAGTAAAAAGGAATGAACAACGTCTCCAAGAAATATGGGACTATGTGAAAAGACCTAATCTACGTTTGATAGGTATACCTGAATGTGACGAAGAGAATTAATCCAAGCTGGAAAATACTCTTCAGGATATTATCCAGGAAAACTTCCCCAACCTAGCAAGGCAGGCCAATATTCAAGTCCAGGAAATACAGAGAACACCATAAAGATATTCCTCAAGAAGAGCAACCCCAAGGCACATAATCCTCAGATTCACCAAGGTTGAAATGAAGGAGAAAATGCTAAGGGCAGGCAAAGAGAAGGGTCGGGTTACACACAAAGGGAAGCCCATCAGACTCACAGCAGATCTCTCAGCAGAAACCCTACAAGCCAGAAGAGAGTGGGGACCAACATTCAGCATCCTTAAAGAAAAGAACTTTCAACCTAGAATTTCATATCCAGCCAATCCAAGCTTCATAAGTGAAGGAAAAATAAAATTTTTTGCGAACAAGCAAGTACTCAGAGATTTCATCACCACCAGGCCTGCTTTACAAGAGCTTCTGAAAGAAGCACTACACATAGAAAGGAACAACCGGTATCAGCCATTCCAAAAACATACCAAAAGGTAACAAGCATCACCATAATGAAGAATCTATATCAACTAATGGGCAAAACAGCCAGCTACCATTAAATGGCTGTATCAAACTCACATATATTAATATTAATTCTAAATTTAAATGGACTAAATGCCCCAATCAAAAGACACAGACAGGCAAATTGGATAAAAAGCTAAAATCCATCAGTATGCTGTATCTAGACCCATATCACTGAACTCTTTATGATGCCAATTGAGGAAGTGTGGTAATGTTAACCTAGATCTTTAACTCTGAAAGTGTTATTGTTGCTTTGGTATATTTTAGACAAATTGTCTACTATGCAGATATGAACAAATACTGCAGCCCCTGAAACCAGAGTCTACAGTCTACAGATATATATCAGATGGTTTTAAAAGCCATTTCAGAATTCTCCCAGCAGAAGTTAGGTATAAATACAAGATGTTTTCTTTTAAGTATTATCTTGAAAATAATTTTCTTTCTTGAATCCTAGCCATAGCATCAGTTTAACCAGCATTTGCTAAGCACCTATTGTATATTAGGCATTAGTATAATCACTGAGAAAGAGCCCATGGTATTTTAAAAATGAATGTATCTACTGCTCATTGAGGACCTACTTACTCTCTCCAGAGCCAGGCATTCTGCAATATGCTTCAAGTATGGTGACACCTCTAATAGCCTTGTGTGATGGAACCCACAAACAGATACAGAGACCACAGTTTCTCTAGGCAAAGGGGTAAGAGAGAACTCTTGTGATTGTAAAACCCACAGCTATCTATGCCCTCTATTCTGTCATCTTTCTAGGAAAAGTGGAGAAAGTTGGAAAAAAAGGAAGAGATAGGAATTTGTGTTAGCTCTCCTTCACTTCAGATTTTTTGTGCATTTTGTGCATAGTGCAGAGGAGAGTAGATGCAAGAAACAGTGATTGGGTTGAAAGAAAAAGAGGGAAGGAAAGTACTGGGCTTGAAGCTTCCAGTAGTCAGATGATATTTAACTGAAGAGAATTTAAAATGTCAAGAGTCTTGCAAACATGTCTGAAATATTTGTCCGTGAGTTTGTGCTCATTATAAAATCTAGGCTAGACCTGAAGTGGTGACTCACTGGAGCTTCTTCCATTGGGCTATTTTCTAGAGGTAAATATTTCACTGCAAATGCTCTGCTAGTTTTTCAAAGTTCTAGGCTGACATGCACTTTGTTAGCTCATTGGAATCTCTTTTGAAGCAATATATTCACCAAGTGTATTCAAGAGAACAGTAAAACAATAACAATAGCAACAAAAAATCAGGCTTCTCTTCAGGGTATCTATTACACTTTTTAGAAAGCTTTCTTGTTTGTTTCTTTACTCGAGTTTCTTAAACCTAAAAAATTATAATGTGTGTCTTAGATATAATCACCAAGAAATTTGCAGTGATTGTACCCAAAGCTGGAGTAATACTATACATATTAAGAGGATTTCTCTTATTAAAAATAAATTCAGAATGTTCTAAAGAGCTCATCCCATGCACATAGAAGGTTCTTTAACTTAGCTGGGAAAGACTTATAGAAAAATGCCTCCCTGACTCTGACACATTTAAGGTATGAGATGCGATTGGCTGGAGGACAGTTTTTCTGTTATGTTTTGCTCAACAATGTCTCAGATATATCTCATTCTTAAACAACTCAACTATTTGCACAGTTGGTATTTATTGAGGAAAAAAATGATCCAGCATTTTGTTTGCTTCTTACTCACTATTTCCTTGGGAAGACAAGACACAAACAATCTGGAAAATAATGAAAAATAGCATAGCTGCCAAGGACTTTTTCAGAAGCAGAAAAAGAGGTCAGAATAGTCTGTAAGACTTGGAAAAGGCTTTGAAAAGCATTAGGAGTTAGAGTTGGCCCCAAAAGTTAAGTAGAATGTGAATAAGCTAGAAACTGGGAACCAAAAGTGAATCAATGGGAAAAGTAGCATGAACTTTGACTATACAAATAATCACGCCTTGGATCATGGAAGGACATGAAGAAATTGGCCTGAGTGAAGAGTCCAAACAGGTAGGATGAACAGAGTGGTGCCAGGCTGCAGGTCTTGAGGCTTGGGATAATTCTAGAATTTAGAACTGACAGTGTAAGAGATAGGAAGGATTGTTGGTCCTTGAGTTATAAATTAACAGCCTATAGTTATCAGCCTTATTGTGCTTTCATCCTCTTTCTGAGCCCTGAATAGTGAACTTTGAGTTGGAGAAAATTCGTTTTACCTTGTAGATGGAAGAGATATGCAGCGAAGTAAAACACAAAGGGGAGGCAAACACAATTAAAAGATACAAGGTTTTGGAGTAAGACAGGCATTGGCTCCTGTTTCACCTTTAATATTTTCTAGTTGTGTCTCAGAAAAAAAGTTAAACTTTCCTATATCTCAATTCTCTTTAAAATGGAAATGGAAAACTTTTAGATTTTGGTGAGAATTTTTAAAATTATGCTAGAAACCCAATTGCTTACAAGATAATAAAGAGAAGAAAAACAAAAATTATTTTAAAATAAGGTATCCAATGTAATTCCTGGACCCAAACACACAATAAATGGTAACTATTATAAAGACTGATCTCTTTTTCAAACATCTCTCTCACTCATGACTGGAGGTCTTCAGGATCTAACAGGATGACAGTATCCTTGTCTAGACTGATGTACTACTATTTTGAGTAACAGCACATAGAGCAAGACTATGCAACACAAAGACTCTTATAAAAAGCATTGAAGGGGTAGATAGAGACCCCTCCAAAATTTGTTTATAAGTTGGCCTAGGATGGACCTTAAAAATAAATAGGATTGTGAAAAGAGATACTGTCGACTTTTTATCCCAAGATCATCTTCGATGTAAATCAGAAATTTATTTTTTCAATTGAATTCTCTGCTAGAAGTTGTCATATTGAGAAAATTAAAGAAAACTTTAACTTTCTTATCCAGTTTGGAGTACAGTCTCTCACTGTGTCTTACCCTTGCATGGGAAAAGATTAGAGTCCATTCTTGATCCTCTTTTATAGGATTTTGTCATCAAAGTTTCTCAGGACAGGAAAGAATATGCAGGTAGCATATTTACAGAATTACATCTCACCTGATTTTCCCCTACACTCTATACCATAGGGGTAAATTAAAATCTCTTTACTGTTATTAGCAGTGTGGCATCTGAATTGAGTCATTTCTCATCTGTAGAAATCTTATTTTTGAAATGATAATCTGAAGAGTTAGTTTTTCTTGGATTCTAGCACCTCTTTCTTTGTTTCAAAGTTTTCCAAATTGTGTTTAGGCATTGGAGGGTGGAAGAAGCTCACAACAACGTTGTGTTGATTGTTGTGGGTTCTCTCAGGTTTTCATTGAAGCATTTCCTTGCTTCAAAACCTTGCCTGGGATGCAGCATACAAATGCTAACATATCACTGTAAAGTAATATAGTAAAATGTCTAAATCCTATGATTGGAATATAATCACAACTAGAAATCTTTAAATATTTCTTTTTGTGAGCTGCAGAACTGTTTGCCCTCAAGATTACGATTAATTGGCAGGTCCATTTGTTTAACAAATAGATTGAATTGTGGGCAATATCAAATTATATTTAGAAGCAATAAAGATTGGATTACAGTCAGATTTCATTCTTAAAAGTTCCTATTAATGACCCCCTCTGGCTTGTTTTCCCTAGAACTCAATTGACAAATTATAAACATATTCAATAAAAACTCACATATTATTTTTTCCTTTTTTTCTTCAACTTTTATTTTAAGTTCTGGGGTACAGGTACAGGATGTACAGGTTTGTTACATAGGTAAATGTGTGCCACGGTGGTTTGCTGCACAGATCATCCCATTACCTAGGTATTAAGCCCAGCAGGCATTAGCTACTTTTCCTGATGCATTCCCTCCTCCTACTCCCATCCTGCAACAGGCCCCAGCGTGTATTGTTTCCCTCCAGGTGTGCATGTGTTCTCATCATTCAGCTCCCACTTATACGTGAGAACATGCAGTGTTTGGTTTTCTGTTCCTGTGTTAGGTTACTGAGTATAATGGCTTCTAGCTCCATCCATGTCCCTGCAAAAGACATGGTCTGGTTCCTTTTATGGCTGCATATTATTCCATAACATATATGTGCCACATTTTCTTTAACCAGTCTATCATTGATGGGCATTTCAGTCGATTCCATGTCTTTGCTCTTGTGAATAGTGCTGCAGTGAACATATGCATACATGTATCTTTATAATAGAATGATTCATATTCCTTTGGGTATATACCCAGTAATGGGCCAAGTGATATTTCTGCTTCTGGACCTTTGAGGAATTGCTATACTATCTTCCGCACTGGATTAAACTAATTTACACTTCCACCAACAGTGTAAAACTGTTTTTTTTTCTCTGAAACCTCACCAGCATCTGTTGTTTCTGGACTTCTTAGTAATTGCCATTCTGACTGGCATGAGGTGGTATCTCATTGTCGTTCTGATTTGCATTTCACTAAGGATCAGTGATGTTCGGGGTTTTTTTTCATGTTTGTTGGCCACTGTTATGTCTTCTTTTGAGAAGTGTCTTTTCCATGTCCTTTGTTCACTTTTTAAAGGGGTTGTTTGCGCTTTTTTTTCCTTGTAAATTTAAATGTCCTCTAGACTCTGGATATTAAACCTTTGTCAGATAGATTGCAAAATTTTTCTCCCATTCTGTATGTTGTCTATTCAGTCTGTTGATAGTTTCTTTTGATATGCAGAAGCTCTTAATTAGACTCCATTTGTCAATTTTTGCTTCGTTGCAGTTGCTTTTGGTTTTTCTCAGGAAATCTTTGCCCATGCCTATGTCCTAAATGGTATTGCCTAGATTTTCTTCTAGGTTTTTTATAGTTTAGGGTTTCATTTAAGTCTTTAATTCATCTAGAGGTAATTTTCATATAAGGTGCAAGGAAAGGATCTGGTTTCAGTTTTCTGCATATGGCCAGCCAGTTCCCCAGCACCATTTATGAAATAGAGAATCATTTTCCCATTGCTTGTTTTGTCAGGTTTGTAGAAGATCTGATGGATGTAGGTGTGCAGTCTTATTTCTGAATTCTCTATTTTGTTCATTGGTCTACCTATCTGTTTTTATACCAGTACTAAACTCATATATTCTGTTAAAGTACATATATTTTTATTTATCTTACATTTGTGAAGGCTTAACTCTCATTTTTTATAAAAATTTCTTCTATCTGTGTTTTTTTTTCTTCTATGCCTGTACTAGTGTGTTCTCCCACTGCTAATAAAGGCATACCCAGGGCTGGGTAATAAAGGAAATAAGTTTAATTGACTCACAGTTCCACATGGCTGGGGAGGCCTCACAATCATGGCAGAAGGCAAATAAGGAACAAAGTTGCTTCTTACATGGTGGGAGGCAAGAGAGCATGTGCAGGGGAACTGTCCTTTATATAACCATCAGATCTTATGAGACTTATTCACTATCACCTGAACAGCACAGGAAAGACCTTTCCCTATGATTCAATACCTCCCACTCGTTCCCTCCTATGACACGTGGAAATTATGTGAGCTACATTTCAAGATGAGATTTGGGTCAACACATGGCCAAACTGTATCAATGCCCTCGTTTCACAATACAAATATCAGATGAACTAAGTTCTAAGAACACAATACTATAGAATCATATATTTAATGTCAAAAAACTTAATTCCGATATGGAAAAGTTGAGATTAACACAGTATACTAGAAACATTACTCATTGCAAAACTGAATAGAGATATCAATACTTTTGAATACCATGAGATCCAGTGGAATTTCCCATTTCATTCTGATGTCTTCCCTAGGTGAGGCAACTGAGAAAAGATATATTGTCAGTCTATAGAAAAAGTATTTTATATATGGCCTTGGAGAATATTATAGGATGTGAGGATCCCTCTACTCCCAAATATTTGCATTATAATGTATTTTTTTGGCCTAGAATTATACTAGTTATGATTAGTTCCTTGAAGCATTGTGTAGCATATGAAAGTTGCTTGTAAAATACCAATATTTCCTTAAATCCTTAGCACCTTAGCAAGAATTACCTCATTTT
This sequence comes from Cheracebus regulus, assembly GCA_963574635.1. NCBI lineage: Eukaryota > Metazoa > Chordata > Mammalia > Primates > Pitheciidae > Cheracebus > Cheracebus regulus. The sequence goes on from CAUYQU010105336.1 coordinate 38,324, forward strand.
GTTTGGTTGCTGACCTGAGAAATACTGTAAAGAAGTGAACATTTGTGTTAGAGGGAGGAAATATGCAAGAGGTCATTTCATATTAAAGAGGCACAATCTCCAATAGGAAGGCTGGAGTGTTGTGAATGTGCATGTGTATGATTGTGGTAGTGGTAATGGTACACTATGGGGAACACTGGGGAGAGTATTTAGGTATAGAAAAAACATGGAGAGGAGGGCTGGAGTTCACATTAATGCAGTGTATTTGTTGGACACCTAGGTTAGGTGAGAGCTATAGGGAAAAAGAGTATGAAAAAGTTTTTAAATTGTTACTGAGAGAAAGAATGGCAGAGCACTATTTTAAATAACTAGCAATATATAGTTTAATTGTTGGCATGTAAAACAAATATTCTGAATTCTACCTATTAATTTTTTCCAGTTTAAAAATATATCTTAAAGCCAGAATTCTGTGATATTACAAAAACACAACTGTGTAAATGTGAACACAAACATAATAGGGGGCAGAGAATTTCTGAGAACATTGCCACATCAATGCCAGTGATTGTATCTCCCATTAGATAACATGAGACTGGCACCAGATGATATAAGGTGATGTAATGAGAGTAAGGTGAAGAGTAAATCAGAAAGAACTGGAAAAAATTTATTCAAGAACTTTAAGGAATTTCATATGCCTGTACAAACCTGGATTTGGCAGCTGATGGAGTCTCTTTTCCAAAAGAGGTATGGTAGACTTCACTAATAAATACTAAGAATTTACCTTGGGCTTCAAGTTCCCACAGTCATTAACCTACAATTGCTGTGTGGGATCCAATTGCTTCCACACTGTGGAAGACATTTGTTCTTGACCTGCGATGAGGTGAAATTTGCATTTCATTGAATGGAACGAGAGGGACCTATAATTGAAGGAAAAAAGGGTGGGGGAGGGTATAAAAGAGAGTAAAAGTAAACTATATCTAGAAATGGAAGGAACATGGTGACAATGTATTAATATTTATTATACACAATGTATATTAATATAAAGAAATGGAAAGAAAATGCATAGTAAGAGTTTGTTAAATGCATTTGAACAATTTTGAACAATTTTTGTGCTCAGATTTGGGCACATTTCTATGGCTATTATTAACTAAGAATGAACTAATATAATGAATATCCGCTGCAGCTAATCTTTCTTTAAAGTTTCCTCAGTCCCCTCTACCTCACTTATCAACACAAAAAGTTTTCTTTAAGTAGAATGAAAACTATTGAATTAATATGTTTTCCATGAAAATAAATGATTGTTTAGAAGGGCAAGACCATTTTGAGCTGGTACATTTCTAAAGTTGAATAAACTTCCATTATCTCATCCCACTCACATTCCTTGCAAGAATGACATTTAAACTTTTCTTCCATATGCACCATTAATTTCAAATATACCTTCTTAGATATTTCAAGTTTCCTAATATGTGGAACTATAGACACCTTTACTAGATTCTATCTTATTTACCTCATTTATTTTGTATGACTAAGTTGGAATTTGCTGTTGAGACCTCAATCTCAGAAAACAATATTTTATTACTTGCAGGTACATAAACCTTTAATGATTTCACTATTGTTAGACCCTATTGGGTCACAGTAATTGAAATTCTCTGTGCTTAGTGCCTCAGCATTTGCAAGTAACTTTATCAGCATAAATACTGTATTTCATTGTCTACTCATCCTAAATAAATAGCTATACTTTAGATAAAGTTATTGCTAGAATTTGAATAGTGACTCAGAAACTTTGGTCGGTCAGTGCAACTTTATTATCTAGAGACTCTCATTTCAAAGGCAATTGGATTGCTGTGTTCTGAAGAACTATGTATTTGATGGAGCAAATCTACATACTTTCTGTCTTCCTGATGAAGCAAAGGCATTGGTACAAGCCCCAAGTTCTACAGAAATTATGGGCTTCTAAAGGGACCATTCACTTTTTGACCTTTGAGTGACCTTGGGTGAGGTGCTGGAACTCCCATGCTGAGTTGATTCATTGGTAAGCAGGTTTAATAACACGTACCTTGCAGCATTGATGTGGTACTAGAATATAAAGCCATAAAAATTGCTTTGCACATACATAGTCCAAACTCAATCAAAACATAGCAATTGTGGTTTGTAAGGACATAAAGTCATAGCTCTAGATTTCAATTAGAAATCCTTTGAAATGACCTGTAGAGGATAAGAGTAATACCATGTATACTGGTGATTAAGCATTTGAGGAAGGACATTTTGCAACATCCTTAAACTAACTGTTTTTCCCATTGCTTCCTTCCCCTCTTGCATCTAGAGAATATTTGTTCAATATCTTTTATCTAGTAGCTCTATACAGCTCTACATTGCCAAATTATATCAGTTTTTTTAAAATCTTTACAAAAAGCAATTTTAATTTGATATTTCCTTATCTGATTTTTTAATTTAAAATTTTTCTTTCTTAGTTTGTGTATTAAAGTCTGGACATAGTCTTTAGGTAAGGGTCTAATAAATGCTAGCTATAACAGAATACTTTTTTGGTTCCTCTATATTATGTTTTATCCCAATGATGTGTTTATTCATTTTTTAAAGAGCTCAATTTTGCATATATAGTGAATATAATTTTATGCTGAATGTATATAAATCACACAATTCCCATTTAGCATTTGTGTGATAGGCGTAGTTGCTAATTATAAAAGTGGCCATAACCAGTGTCTAGCTAATATCATGAAGTATCCAACAACTCAACACAACTAAATGATGTCCTAAGGAAGTTCTCAATAAGTAATCTGATGCTCTGCACCATGTATAAAGTTGCAGGAATCCATAGCAACCAAGTAAAACAGACATGAGGGGCACATGCAGGTAATTGCTCTATGTTATCATCCTTTGTGCTAATTTATGTATGATTTATAAGTGTGAGACAGCTTACTGTATATTTCTAAAATACCAAAATCAGGTTTAGGAAGAACTGTAATAAATGCTCAGTAAGACAGCTTACTGTATATTTCTAAAATATCAAAATCAGGTTTAGGAAGAACTGTAATAGATGCTCAGTAAATATTTGTTCAATAAATAAATGACTGAACAATTCCATCAACGATTCAGTGAACAATAAATGATTGAATGCTTTGAATAAAGTATCATTGTCTTTCTCTTATAAATCAGTGTGAAAAAGATACTGCTGTGAGACACTAAAAACTATCACTTTATTAACTAAGAAAATGAGACATGGATTTATTTGAAAGAAAAAAATATCATGAATCATTTTTTACATATCATTGCTTAGAATTTGGCCATGTCTTATTTTTTTTTGCCCTGAATCTCTGTCTGACATCACCAACCTATTATATACTATTCCTCACTTATTGATCTGAAGTGTGTAAAATAGTGGGTCTTGTAGCAAAACTGAAGTATTAAGTAGTTCATTAAATTTTCTTACTCCTTTTGCTATATTCTAATCTTAGCATCATTTTAATACATATCTGTACGTGTTAATAGTTCATTAAATGAGTGTTGATCTCTGCAACATCCTCTACAAAGCTATTAAATATTATCATCTACATTTGTTTGTAGATTTACCTTTTATGTCAGAAGTAATTATATGACTCCTTAGCTTGCATGTTCCTTGTTAGAGAGTTCAAACTCATTATAAGTACAGTGTTTTTTCTGTAAACAAGCCACAAATTTCAAATGGTTTCTGCCTGATGCCAAATTAAATGACTTTATATTCATTTTACTTTATTTAATGGTTTATTTCCATCATAGCATTAACAATTTCTATAACTGTGATTTCTATCTATTTGTTCTATTTATACCTCACTAGAAAACAAACTACAAGGAAGCAGGGCTATTTCTCCATGGGGGTTCAAGCATTCACTAAAAACGATACATAGCTTTTTCAGTGATAGAGCAATTCTAATAGTTAAGAGCTTAGAACTATTCTAATAGAGTTAGAACTATCCTAATAGAGCTTAAAAGTGATTTAATAAGTAAATCAATGAAGATGTTTAAACTGGACCATTCACATTCCAAATAATGCACTTTGATTTGGCTGCTTTATCCTTATTGTTGTAAGCATTTTAGTATTGAAAACTCATTAATTTTGTAATGAAGAACAAAGACATGGACTACATCTATCTTATATATGATAAAGTACTTAAAGGAGTGCTTGACGTATTCTGAACTAAATACATAGTGTTATACCCCATGTCCAAACACCCTGTTGAAACCAGGTGTTCTCAAAGTATTTGTCTGCTATATTCGGCCAAAGAAGTTGATTTACTATTGTCAACAGTTGTTTAGGATAATACAGATCAATTAGTAACTGGTTATTTTAATTCATTTACTTTTATTCAGTGTAGTCAGAAGTCATATTCAGGCTTGTGTATGTATTTTGATTACTTGATTATAAATTAAAGCAAATTAAATGGAGGACAGAGATCTTTGCTTTTAGTCCTGCTCTATCCTGGGCTCTCCTCTCCATCAGTGATTAGTAAATTAACATTTTCCAATGTGATTTTTTTTCTTGATCTGCCAAAAATATGCCAAGATGCACTATAAAAGATACTTACAAATTAAAATGCCTATGACCTTTTTACTCACTATGCCTCTTTTCATCTTCATTGCCACCACCTCATCCACCATATTGTAACTTGGCCAAGTTATGTTTCTGATACACAATGTGTCATCCAGCACTTCAAAATAGTCTCATCAACTATTTGGCAAAACTAGTTAAGTAATTGGTTAATAAGCTTTTTTTTTAACTTTATTACATTGAACTGCTGAATCTCTTTCATTTCCTGTCTGATATGATTTGGCTGTGTCCCCACTCAAATATTATCTTGAATTGTAATGCCCATAATCCCCATGTGTCGAGGGAGAGCCTCAGTGGAGGTGATTAGATCATGAGGGCAGTTTTTCCCGTACTGTTCTCATGATAGTGAGTGAGTTCTCACAAGATCTGATAGTTTTATAAGTTAATTTTCCCTGCTCTTGCTAGCTCTTCTCTCTCTTGCTGCTATGTGAAGAAAAAGGTCTTTGCTTCCACCCTGATTGTAAGTTTCCTGAGGCCTCCTCAGCTATGTGGCACTGTGAATCAATTAAACCTCTTTGTAAATTTTTCAGTCTTGGATATTTCTTCATAGCAGTGTGAAAACAGACTAATACACTTTTTTGTCTAACACTTAACATTTTCTGCCTAAATATCAAGTAATTACTAGTAATTCCACAAATGATACAATGAATTTGTCCATATTTTAGGGAAAGTTAGAGTTGGTTAATACAGTGTTTCAGAAACCTGAAAATTAAAACACTTTACTCTCTCAAAATCCACTCCTCAGATCCTAATCACTTCAAAATCTAGCCTGTATATTAAACCATAAGACTCTAAATGACAACTTGGAAGAAAAAGTTAAATCTGAAAGGGTCACAAGTTTTACAGTAATGTTTAAGTGTGTAAACACACTGCTTATTTGACCAAATACTATACATTCACTAATAAAATAATTTTTACTGGATAATTTTTTCAAACAAGAGATTGCTGGGTGAAAACACACATCACCTAAAGTATTTGCTGTAAAATACTCTTTGTTTTAGGGCATTTCTACGACCAGGATTTGTAGAAATCTGTAAGCATTTATGACTGTTAAATAAGAGTCAATTAAGTTAGACTCTAATATTTCTAACCCTGTGCTTTAAATTAATGTCAAGAAATTGTTGATCTTGGGGAAATAAATCATACATAAAAGTGCACTAAAAACAAAATCTTTAGATGCTTAAATACATCAACTGCTTTTAGTGATAAAATATGTTTGGATCAATATCCCAGGATGTCAGTATATAATAAAGGTTGAAGAAATCTATTGAACTGGTAAAAGCACACACAAATCAAAGCCTTTTTAAAGTTATTGAGGACAGTGTTTTAAATGTGTAGTAGATGTTGTATATTGAAGCTGCTCTAATCTACATTTTCTTCTGTCACCAATCACCATCTTCCTTAAAGGTGGCTATAAGACATGTTATCACTCCTAGAGGAACCATACACACACACACACACACATGCATGCATACATGCACTATATATAGTTATCTGTATAAAGTTTTAATATAATCCATAATGCATTTGTTTTACATATTGTCCTTTATGTTATTGCATTAAAATTGACTAAATCATATGAAAACTTAAAAATGAAAACTCATGCCCCAGTTCCCAAATCTGGACCTATTATAAGCTATTTCAGGTCAAATACTGATTCATATACATTTTAGTGTGGTCATCTATACCTAGTACATTGTCTGGCACTAAATGGATGCTCAGTGGTTAGCAGGGATTTCATTTGTGCAACAAAAGAAGGCACATATATTTTTCAACACTTTTTCTTGTTCTCTAGAATAGTTTTATCCACATTTTCAATCATAAAATCTAGTTTTTTGTTTTTAAGAGTGATAAATTTCTTTTTATGAGAGCTAGACAAATATCCAATAGATTAGATTAAAAACATAATGACAATTTAAGAATACCTTTAAGTGTATTGTCATTCTATTAATCGCAACTATATCTACATTTATTTAAAGATAAAGAAGCACACAAATATATATTGCCTGTATAGTGATACAGGCAATGATTGATGAAATACTGATATTCGTGAGGTGGGAACTTTCAAAAGACTAAATTGCACTCAGATCATGAGTGTCCATTGATAAAAAAATGTTTAGATTTTGGCCACCATTAATTAGGGTGCTGAAAACCAGCTAGAGATGGAATCAATGGATTTTGGAATGAGGAATTGGGGAAGGGGAAAAATACTTTATCCAAACACTTTTAGGTCAGCTGTGCATTACTTATATGCATAGCTATGGGTGCATACATGAAGCTAAACCAACATAAAAATAATGATGAACAAACTGAGCAAAATTCTATTTATGTTATGAAAAATGATCTTTTGTATTTTAATATCTTGTGTTTTGAATAAGAGTGATCTAACATATGAACTTGTAAATGAGACAGTTCCTTGAAATAAAAAGAATGTAAAACTTGATTCTGAGGGAATTCAAATACATTTTTATTTCATGTAAAGGCAGATAGCTTTATTTAGGGTATCCTACTTTATTTATAAATATGTAAAGTAAAACCTGTTGTATTTTTTTTAAAGCCTTATATTGAAGCAAAGACCTTGTGTTTTCTTTCATCCTTTAAACTTTTTTACACTACAGAATCCTTCCATAGTTTAACCTAGAACTGAGTACCATCTTCAGATAGAAGTTTCACTGAACATAAAGACATGCATGTGTTTTGAGTGAAGATGTTCCCTGGCTCTTTAAGTTTGAAATGATTTCCTAAGCTAATTCTTAAGGCTTATATACTATAAGACTTCTCTTGAGAGAGCATATTAGAACTGTAATATTTGAAAATGCAGAATGTAGTATTTGATTCAAATACAATTGATTTTCTGCTGAGTCTGTGGGAGACATTCAGCATCACAACAAAACCCACAAAAATCTCACAAATCTACGTATGTAATTTGACACTTCTGATTCACAGCAGGCAGGGATAATGGTGGAATAGAGGTAATGGAAGTCAAAATAACAGTACCTAAGTGTAGTATTTGCATAATGAATTTGGAAATGATACTACATTTTCTACATGTAGTAGAAGTGAATTAAATGAAATGTTGAGGTAACAGCAATAGATCATATTTCACTGTGTGCTGCAAACATTAAGCAATTTGAAAGGTTAATGAACAAAGCAGTAGTTCTCTATAAGGGCCTCCAGAAAATATTAGCAAACAAAAAAATGAAACTGCCTGGAGTATGAGAAAAGATCTATAGGGCCCTGTTTCTGTCTTTCTTTCTTTTCCCAGTGGTCTGTGGATGAAACAATAGCAACTTCAACATAAGGTGTGTGTTAAGAATTACTAACTTGATGGATTAATTGCTTTCAAGCTTGTCTCAAGCCAGCCATTCCTTCTAACTTTTCATTAATCCTCAAGAAATGCTTTTTATTACACTTCTTTTTGCCAAAATCATGCTAGAGTAACAATATAATAAATATTTTTATGACTTAAAAATTTTTATTATTAAACAAATTAGATACAGGACCAAAAAACTGTTTCCAAGCATAAAGCTGTTAATGTAATTATAGATTGGAAATATTTTTTTCACTCTCCCCCAAAGAGGTCAGCCATCTTCTGTTTCTTTCCTAAAATATAATTTACTTCCTTGCCATTACATCTTTACAATAAGTAAAGTTTGTTCAGTGTGTGTTTGATATGGACCCTAGATCAGTGCATCTCAAACTTAATGTCCGTGAGAATCATCCTGGGATCTTGTTAAATGTGGATTCTGATTCAGTAGGTCTGGGGTTTCCAGATACTCCACATTTCTAACAAGCTCCCAGTTGATGCTTATGCTGCTGAGATGGGGAACACACTTGCAGTAGTTACCCAGAAGGCTTCAACAGGACCCGGTAAACATACCTGTGTACTAGCGCTCCACGGCACGGTAAGGGTAGAGAGAGGGAGGTTTAAGGTGGGTGCTGAGATGTTTGCCTAGAAACATCGAGAAGAGGAAGAGAGAGGGTAATCTGATACATATTCCATATGTACCCTTGGTTTAATGGGGTGAGAGGAAATGGTTCCTTACCTGTGAGGCACTCTGGGCACTGTGCTCCCTGCTGGGATACAGTGATGAGCTAAAGATACTCAACCCAATGCTCCTTGTGAAGCTTGAAGTATGGAGAAGACTCTTTGTCTTTTCTGTCAGCAGCTGAAGGATAGGATTAATAATAAGAAGAAAATGACATATTCTTAGAATTAGATGACCAGAGGTTCTAGTTTTCTTTTTCTTATGACTATTTCTGTGAAGTGGGAAACTCAGCCTATCTGGGGCTAGTTATCCCATGAATTTTTGAGAGAATTATAAGGGTCCCTAACACATTCAAAATTTAAATGCTTATAATACTCTAAAGCACATGACTCTAAAGTAATACTTTTTTTTTTCTAACACCAAACTTTTTTTTTTTATGCTGCAATTTAAATTAGTCACTTTGGAAAATTCACTACACCAAATATATTAGGAACTGTGCTTTTGGAATTTCCTACAGAGACAGTGACATTATTTTATAATTCCTATTTAACTGACATAAAGGTGAATTACCTTTCAAACAGAGGAAAATCAGACAAGTTTGAGAAGTTGTAAAATCTTTGAGACTAGGTCCCATATCTACTTTATCATCATATTTTCCATAGCAGAATTTCTTCAACTTTTTGTTGATAAGCATCTGCTGCAAGTGCATGCTGAACATACACACTTCTGGGATCAACTCTATGCTTACAAAATAAGAGTCTCCAAGAGAATTCTGTGGGTTTTTTTGTTTTCTTTGTGTTTTGTTTTTACAAAGGTGAATCTGGTGGTCAGGGAAATTTAGGTAAATTATGCTACATACAGCATTTCATACAGTGTTTGTACAGAGAAGTTGTTCAGCTGTTGACTGAACACCAGAATGAAGAATTAATAACCAAAACCTGTCACCTATGCGATAAATTGCCATTTCTGCATCTGTAAACAGAATGGATTAGTTACCTTTAGAACCTAAGACTTGTATTTTTTTTTTTTTTAATGACATGACTAATTGAGATAGGATCTCACTCTGTCTTCCAGGCTGGAGTGCAGTGGCAGTTAAGGCTCACTGCAACCTTGACTTCTCAGGCTCAAATGATCCTTCAACCTCAGCCTCCCAAGTACCTGGGACTACAAGCATGTGCCACCATGTCCAACTATTTTTTAAAAATATTTTTATAGAGATGGTATTCTCCTGTAGTCCAGGCTGGTCTTGAAATCCTGGGACCAGGTGATCTGCCTGCCTCAGCCTCCCAAAGTGCAAGTGCTGAGATTCAAGAAGTGAGCTACTACTCCTGGCCACAAGAGTTTTCTTTTTGTTTGTTTGTTTGTTTTTCTGTGCTGCTATCTCAAATCTTTTTTATCCAGGTTAAGGGTCACAAATGGATCCTTCTCAACCACAGGACTTTAGGTACCATGAAGAGAAAGACTGTTATAGACTGTTGAATCCCTAGTATCCCAAATAGCAACTGCACATAAATATTTATTGACTTGAACTCAACTGCAGTGCAGTTGAGACAATCCTTAGATGACAGTCTGGTTAGTTTAACTGTAAATAATTCTGTGGTCATCACTTAAAATGCCTCCACTTAAGGATTTATTCAACCCAGAACAACTGAGTGTAATTTTCAGATCCCCAGAAATTAACTGTACTTTCACCTCAAAGAGCAACCCTGAGCTCAGAGCTATGAAATTCTCTGACCTAACACCTCTGTAAGCACTTACCAATCATGCAGTCCCTATCCTATGTGCCTAATGGCAGTTTGTGTGCTGCAATACTCCTCTTTAATGGGTTATGAAAATCCACCTGTCAGAACACTCCATAGTGTTCCTTGTTCCCACAGAGAGATTGATTCTGTTTCCTTGAAGCTCTGCTCTGGTCTTCTGCTTTCCAAGCAACTTTTCCCTTGTTTATTTGTTCTCTTTCCTCCTTCCTTCCTTCCTCCCCACTCCTCCCCATTCCTCAGTTTTTTGCTCTCTCTCTCCCTTCTCCCATCATTCTTCTTCCCAGGTTTTCCTTCTTCATTTTTTCCCCTTCCAAAGCCATGAGCAGGGGGATGGGTACATAGTAGGTAAGAAGAGAGCATCCTATTTTGGCTTATCCACCTGCTTAATCCTCAGACATGAGCATCAAAGGCATTGCAGGATCAGCTGGACTAATTAGGCAAGGCCATGCCCACATGCTGTACCTTTGTCTGCAAAGTTTGCTTGAAGAAAGGAAAATGCTCAAAGTCGGAAAGGCCACAGTGAACAGTAGAAACTCACCTAAAATGGGCTGGAATATTGGGGAGCATCTTGAGTCAAGGATACTATTGGTAAAGAGAGATAGAAGGAAATTCACGTCAATGCTGGGAAGAGAAAAATCTGGGGTGAAGAAAGCTACTTTTTAAAAAGCCTCAAAGTTGAGCAAAATATGATCTATAGATTAAACACTAAATGCAAAAGAAGCAACAGCAGCTAACACAGATTTGATAACCAACAGCATTGATTTGGATCTGATCGAGCTAAGAAAATCTATGAAATTTTTACACTATTAAAAGTGCTTAGTGGCCAAATACGAAAATAAGTTTGGATGTTTTCTTCCTACTAAATGAGTGCCGAATTATTTAAGAACAGCATTACTTTCATGAGAAGTTAGGAGAAAAAGTTTTATGAGAAAAGATTTTGTTAAGCCCTGGGAGCAGATCTGGGTCCAACTCCAATTCTGTTTATTTACTAACTTAAAACAACCAAGCCTCAGTTTCCAAAAGAGAAAAAATGATTGTGCTTATACTATAGGGCTGCTGTGAACAGTAACCGATTTAATATTTGTACATCTGGGATAACATTTTGATGAATTAGCTGATGTTTTTCCAGGGAAAATTTAGCATAATGTGAAACTAAAAGTGTGAATTCTTATTACTTGAGTAACTACTAGATGTGAAGGAATATCTACTGAGTCAGATCTTTATGTCACAAAGGCTGAATACCCTGGGATAGGAGAGAAGATGGCAAGGTGGAAAGGGGAGTACTGATGGGAATGAGAAAGAAAACCTGAGAAAATTTAGGAAGTAGGACATACTGTGCCTTACCCTTCAGAGGGAAATATAGTTCTCCCAGATATGCTTGGTAATCTCAGATTATAAAGAATAGCAACATGTTGTAAGAGTAGTAGAGTAGAAAGCATTGAATGTTATGTTAGAGGATCTTGAGGCCGACAGACTTCCACCTCTGCATCATACAGGAGCAGCTGACTGTTTCCCAGTTATAATCAGCACTGGAGTAGAAGGGACACTGGGAGTTCTAGATTTGGAGGGAGATTGCAGTGCAGGTCAAGAATGCAACAGTAGGTGCAACAGAATCAAGTAAGTCAAAAAACGCTAGTGAAAAATGACAGTCCCAATCAGATGAGACAATGAAGATCTCAGGAGAGGTTAACCTAGCTAGAAAACAGCTGAGAACAAAATACTTTCTTTGCCCAAAGACTGGATATTGCATAAGTATCTCCAGCTGCCCTGCAATGCCTGCCACAATATGAATAAAACTGAAGGGAGAGTGGAAAAAACCCTGAATGGATTTAGTTCATCCAGTGATTAGGATTCCATCTCTGTCACCAGTGGAATCAATTCTGAAATAAAAGTTCAGTCATAGAAAAAAATAGTTACATTTCTAGCTCACTAAATTTATAGTCAGTAAAGGGCTGAGCCCTATGGCTGGCACAGAAAATTAGATCTATAAAAGATAGCTTGTATTATTATCAAGAAGGAGAATTCGTGAGGTGGAAAGAATTGGAGGTTTAAAAAAATTGAAAAGCTTGTGCTTGGTACCAAGAAGGGTCTTGATCAATATTTGTTTAAAAAAAAAATCACAGATTAAAGCCAGAGGCAAGGTGGTTGGAGCATAACATTATTGTGGCAAGAGAACACCCTAATTTTCTTTTGTTCCTCATAACACCTAGCACAGTGTTGGATCCATTGTTTTGCTTCCTACATATTTGTTAAAATAATAAAAATTGAAGAAGTACACTATTGGTGATATTGGAGTAGTAGATGAGGGTGATACATGGACTAGAGCCTTCAAAGGGAGGCTTATATTTGTCTGTGAAGATCAAGTCAGCCAACAAGGCTTCAGAAGTGATGCTTCAAAGAAAGGTATATGGTGAGCATGTTCACATTAAGCAGATTGTATTTGTAGTAAATTGAGAGGATGGAGATATAAAATATGGTAGAAGAAAATCCCTAAAATGATCAATTTGCATTTGAAGAAATAATCTATATCATAGTACAATAATATTTCTCTGGAAAAATGAAAGGTTTTTCCAGCTATACCAGACACAAGATGTGTGAGAGGTAACACCTCAATCTTCTTAAAATTTTATTTACAATTGACAAATAATAATTGTATATATTTTATATTTACAGGGTACAATGTAATATTTTGATGTTTACATCATTGAATGATTAAATCAAGCTGAAATCTATCCTCACTGAGATTGTATAGCATGAGTACTTGGGTGCTAGGCAGTGAATGAGAGTTTTCAGTCATCCTAGTATGTTGCATTATGTTGGAATTATTTTGTTGTTGTTGTTTAACTTTTTGTTTCATAATTTCTAAAATATTTGAATTAGTAATTACTCCTACTTCAGAAGTCACAAAAAATAAATATGGTGAAAAGTCTTCCACCCACTCCCTATCCTCTGCCCCTTCAGTTTCAAGCAATCCCTCAATACATAAGCAATAATTATTAGGTTCTTGGTACTTCGTATGCATCTATAGCAAAAATAACTATATTGTCTTAACCCCACTCCTTTTTTCCCAAGACTGCTTCATATGCACACTTTTCAGTACCTTTGTTTCTTTCTTTCATTTAACAGTATGTTTTGAAGATATGACTAAAACTTGGGGGTGTCATAATTTACCTAGTTTACTAATGCTGGACATTTATGTTAATTTCCATCTTTGCAATTATTAATGCAGAAGTGAATAACACACGTTTGTCATTCTCACACATGCTAGTGTTTATAGTATAAGTTCTCAATTTCCTTACCCAGGAATTATCAGGTAAAGAGTTATACACTTATTTTGATAATGCAGTCTTCCCTTGGTATTCATGGTTTCAGGACCCCTACAGATACCAAAATCTGTGGGGATGCTCAAGTCTCTTATATAAAATGGTGTGGTATGTATTTGTATATAACATACTCACATCTTCCATTTATATACTTTAAATAATCTCTAGATTACTTATAATATCTAATACAATGTAAATGCTATGTAAATAATTATACCATATTTCTTTTTAAATTTGTATTACTTTTATTGTGTTTTTTTCCCCCAAATATTTTCAATTGGCATTGGTTGAATCTACAGATGCAGAACCCACAGATGCTGAGGACTGACTATATCCCCAAAGTACCCTTCATAAGATTTGTTTCTTTGGATTCACTTTAAACTTCGTCACCAAGAGTAGATTTTCTTTGAGAAAGTCCTCAATGATATCTGTGTTAGGCCATCATTGCACTGCTATAATAAAATAATTGAGACTGGGTGATTTAAGAAGAAAAGCTTAATTGGCCCACAGTTCTATGGGTTTTACAGAAGGCATGGTGCTGGTATCTGCATCTGGAGAGGCCCCAGAAAGCTTACAATCACAGTGGAAAATGAAGCAGGAGCAGGCACATCACAGGGTAAAAGCAGGAGCGAGAGAGAGAGCGAGAGAGAGGAGAGAGAGAAAGACAACCAGGTCTCTTGAGAACTCACTGTCACAAGAACAGTACCAAACCATGAAGCATTCGCCTCTATGACCTAAACACCTCCCACCAGCCTACCTCCAACATCGGGGATTACATTTTAACGTGAGATTTGGAGAGAGTATGGATTCAAACTATAACAACATCTAAATGTGACAACACTAGAAAGTTCAAATAAAGGAGTCACTGATTAAAATTTTTTTAAGATTTTAAATGTTAAATATAATAAAACGTCACTACTGATCTTTATATTTAAACATCACAACTGAACCCAAATTACTCAGAAATGTAATCACAGAATCAGTTGTGGTTTATTTTGTAACTCCACAGAGGGCCTGAAAGTTGAGTCAATCTTAGGGATTTGTATAGGGCTTGTCTTTTTTGACAGAATGCTCTCAGTTTACTATGCACCTGAGAGTTATCAGTCTCTAAGATTCAGACGTATTATACTTCTTACGTTTTCTACAGTGGTTCAACCCAAAATGTCACTGAAGAAAGAAGTTGGCATCAATGTTAATAATTCTCAACTTCAGTGGAAAGAAACCCTAAGGATCATCATATGTGGATACTTGAAGATATTTTAGTAGACTACAATTTTAACTTAAAGGTTTAAACTTATGCAAAAATATTCATGTGTTTTTATACACATATTTGTACATCAAATAATTTATCTGTAGGGCTTAGCAGCAGTCACACAAGAATCCTTAGAATATCAGCTCTAAGGGGCTAATTGGGATGTGCTTTAACATTTGAAGGAATTTTTGTTCACAGTACAGGATGCCAAGAGGGGCTTGGTGCAGCTGTAGAATTCTGAAGCAAGAAGAGATATAGGCTAAAGAAAACAGCAAGGTCATACCATGGAGATAGAGAGGACAAAACCCTTATTGGGTGTCTGTCTGAGCACTGACACTCCAACAAAAACAGATGCACAGATAAATAAATGAGATTTATAATTTTTAAAATTAATAGTTATTATAGAATATTGAAGATGTTCCACTGTATCTAGTTTTCATTGTTGCTGTTGATATATCAATTAGTTATGATCTTTATTCAGAAGTCACTTATTTTCTTCTAACTCTATTTTTAAATTTTATTTATAATTGATAAAATGATATTTGTACATACTTATGGGGTAAATGTGGTATTTTGTTACATGTATAGATTATGTAATGATCTAGTCAGGGTATTTCAGGTATCCATCACTTCAAATACTTATCATTTCTATGGGTACACTACAAGTTTTTTTTTTCTAGCTATTTTGAAATACGCAATACATTATTGTTAACTGTAGTCACCTTACTTAGTGTAGGACATTAGAACTTATTTATTCTGTGTCTTTATACCCATTAATCAGCCTCTCTACATCCCCCTCACCACACCGGCCAATACAAACACCAATCCAAGCCTCTGGTATCTATCATTCTACTCTCTATCTCTTTGAGATTAACTTTCTTAGCTCTCACATATGAGTGAGAACATTTGTTGTCTGCCTTTCTGTGCCTGGCTTATTTCACTTAAAATAATGACCTCCAGTTCCATCCCTGTTGCTGCAAATACATGATTTCATTTTCTTTTATAGCCAAGTGGTATTCCATTGTGTGTATACATTTTTCTTTATTCATTTTTCCATTAATAGACACAGGTTGATTCCCTAATAAATATGAGAGTGCATATTTTCTTTGATATGCTGATTTCCTTTTCTTCAGATAAGTATCTAATAGTGGATTGCTGGTTTGTTTTGTATTTCTAATTTTAGAGTTGTTGTTTTTTTCTGAGAAATTCCCATACTGTTCTCCACAGTGGCTGTGCTAATTTACATTCCCAGCAACAATATATAAGAGTTCTTATGGCTGGGCGTGGTGGCTAACACCGGTAATCCCAGCACATTGGGGGCTGAGGTAGGCAGATCACCTGAGGTCAGGAGTTTGAGACCAGCCTGACCAACATGGAGAAACTCCTTCTCTACTAAAAATGCAAAATCTGCCAGGTGTGGTGGCACATGTCTGTAATCCTACCTACTAAGGAGGCTGAGGCAGGAGAATCACTTGAACTTGGGAAGTGGAGGTTGCAGTGAGCCGAGATTGTGCCAATGCACTCCAGCCTGGGGAACAAGAGTGAAACTCTATCTCAAAACAACAGCAACAACAAAAAAAGAGTTCCTGTTTCTCTCATCCTCATGAGTATCTGCCACTTTTTGTCTTTTTAAAAATAGCCATTCTAAAGGGAATAAGAGGATATCTTATTATGGTTTTGATTTGCATTTCCATGATGATAAGTGACATTAAGCATTTTTTCATGTACCTGTTAGCTATCAGCATGTCTGCTTTTGAGAAATGTCTATTCAAGTCCTTTGCCCATTTTCTTAATGGTATTATTTGGATTTTCTCTGTTGAGTTCCTTGTATTAATATATTCTAAATATTAGATCTTTATCTGGTGAATAGTTTGCAAATACTTTCTCCCATTCAACAGGTTAACCCTTTCCTCTGTTGTTTCCTTTGCTGTGCAGAGGCTTTAATCCCATTTGTCTATGTTTGTTCTTGTTGCTTATGCTTTTGAGGTCTTAGACGTGAAATTTTCTCTTAGACCATTGTCCTGAAGTATTTCACCTATTATTTCTCCTAATTTTTTTTTAGTTTTTGAGTTTTATCCATAAGTCTTTTATCTGTCTTGAGTTGATTTTCTTGATATAAGAAATATGGGTTTAGTTTCATTCTTCTGCATTTGGGTATCTATTTATTTTTCAGTACTATGTAGGGAAGAGATTGTTATTTTCTCCAACATATATCCTGCTGCTTTTGTGAAAAATCAGTTGGCTATAAATATGTGGATTTGTTTAATATGCTACTCCATTAGTGTGTCTGTTTTTATACCAATATCATGCTGTTTTTGTTACTATAGCCTTGCAATATATTTTGAAATCAGATAATGTGATGTCTCCAGCTTTATTCTTTTTGCTCAGGATTGCTTTTGCTGTTTAGGCTCTTTTTTGTTTCTTTTTAGGCTCCATCTAAATTTTAGAATTGTTTTATCTATTTCTGTGAAAAATAACATTAGTATTTTGAGGGGGATTGCATTGAATCTAATGTTCCTTTTAATAGTGTGGTATTAATTCAGTTGATCCTTGAGGATGGGATGTCTTTCTGTTTGAATCCTCTTCAATTCATTTCAACTGTGATTTCTGGTTTTCTTTACAGAGATCTTTCAACTTTTAGGTTAAATTCATTCTTCTTCTTTTCTTTTCTTTCTTTTTTTTTTGCGGTTGTAAGAATTTGGTTCTTCATTTCTTTTGTGGCTATGTCATTTTTGGTGTACAGAAACTGATTTTTGTGTGTTGATTATGTATCTTGCAAGTTTACTGAATTTATAAGATCTAAGAGATTTGATAGGGTCTACAGATTTTTTTAATATAAGATCATGTTATCTGCAAAGAGGGACAGTTTGACTTCCTCTTTTCCAATTGGGATTCCTTTTATTTCTTTTTCATGCCTGATTGCTCTGGCTAAGACTCCCAGTACTATGTTTAATTGGAATGGTAAAACTGGAATTTCTGAAGAATGAAGAATTTCTCGTGTTCTAGTTCTCAGAGGAAATACTTTCAGCTTTTACTCAGTCAAATGTCAGCTTTGGGTTTGTCGATATGTGACATTTATTATGTTGAGATGTATTCCTTCTATACCTTGTTTGTTGACAGTTTTTTTCATGAGGAATCTTGGATTTTATCAAATGCATTTTCTTCATCTATTGAGGTGATCATACTGTTTTTGTCCTTCATTCTATTAATACGATGTATTGTGTTTATTGGTTTGCATATGTTGAACTGTCCTTGTAAACCTGAGATAAATCCCATTTGATTGTCATGTATTCTCTTTTTGATGTGCTGTTGAATGTAGTTTGCTAGTTTTTTGTTAAGGATTTCTGTGTCTACATTCATCAAGGATATTGTCCTGCAGTTTTCTTTTTTGTTGTATCCTTGCCTGTTTTTGGTAGTAGTATAATGTTGGTCTCAAAGAATGAATCAGGGAGAAATCTTCTTCGATGTTTTAAGCAGTTTGAAGAGAATTGGTGCTAGTTCCACTTTGTAAGTTTGGTACAGTTTGTCAATGAAGCCATCCAGTCCTGGGCTTTTCTTTGTGGGGAGATTTCCATTACTAATTCAATTTCATTACTTTTTATTGGTTTGTTCAGATTTTTCATTTCTTTCTGATTCAAATCTTGGTAGGTTATATCTATCCAGAAACTAATTTATTTCCTCTAGATTTTCAAGTTTGTTAGTGTATAGTTGTTCATAAACCTATGCTGATTTTTTTTTATTTCTTTGATATCACTTGTAATATCTCTTTTTTCATTTCTGGTTTTATTTATTTGAGTCTTATTTATTTATTTATTTTTGGTTAGTCTAGCTAGTAATTATAAATGTTTTTCTCTAAAAAAAAACCTTTTTCTAATCCTTTGTAATTCTTTTTCTCTGTTTTATTTACTTCTACTCTGATATTGTGACATCATTTTTCTGCTATGTTGGGGTTTGCTTTCTTTTCTATATCTTTGATATGCCATTAGTTGTCAATTTATAATGTTTCTACTTTTTGATGTACATATTTAGCATTAAAAACTTTTAGCACTGCTTTTGCTGTAGCCCTCAGGTTTTGATATGTTGTGTTTCCATTTTCATATGTTTCAAAACTGTTTAAAATTTTCATCTTAATTTCTTCATTGACCCAATGATTGTTCAGGACTATGTTGTTTAATTTTTCAAAGTTTTTCTTGTTATTGATTTCTAGCCTGAGATGATACTTGATATTATTTTATATTTAGAGAATAGAAAGCCCAGAAATAATGTACACACCTACAACCATTGGATCAAGAAAGCTGACAAAAACAAGCAATGGTGAAAGGACTCCCTCTTCAATAAATGGTGCTGGGATAATATGCTAGCCATATGCAGAAGATTATAACTGAACCACTTTTTACACCATACACAAAAATCAACTCAAGAGACATTAAAGACTTAAATGTAAAACCTAAAACCATAAAAATTCTGGAACATAACCTAGGCAATACCATTCTGGACATAGGACCTGGCAAAAATTTAATGATAAAATTCTAAAAGCAATTGTAACAAAAGCAAAAATTGACAAATGGGACCCCATTAAACATAAGAGCTTCTGTACAGCAAAAGAAACTATCAACAGGGTAAACAGGCATCCTATGGAATGGGAGACAATTTTTCAAACTATGCATCTGACAAAGGGCTAATGTCCAGAATCTACAAGGGACTTAAACAAATTTACAAGCAAAACCAAACAATCCCCTGAAAAAGTGGGCAGAGGACATGAACAGGCACTTTTTAAAAGAAGACCTACACATGGCAAAAGGGCATGAGAAGAAATGCTCTATATCACTACTCATTAGAGAAATTCAAATCAAAACCACAATGAGATACCATCTCGTGCCAGTCAGAATGACTACTATTAAAAAGTCAGAAAAATAACAGATGCTGGTAAGGTTGCAGAGAAGAGAGAATGCTTATATGCTGTTGATGGGAGTATAAATTAGATCAGCTGTTGTGTAAAGCAGTGTGGCAATTTCTCAAAGAATTTAAAGCAAAATTACCATATGGCCCAGAAATTTTATTACTGGATATATACACAAAGGAATATAAATCATTCTACTGTAAGGAAACATGCATGCATGTATTCATCATAGCACTGTTCACAATAGTAAAGACATGGAATCAACCTAAATGCCTGTCAAAGATAGATTAGATAGAGAACATGTGGTACACATACACCATGGAATACTACACAGCCATGAAAGGGAATGAGATCATGTCAGATGGAGCTGGAGGCCATTATCCTAAGCAAACTAATGCAGGAACAGAAAACCTAATACCATTTATAAGTGGGAGCTAAACAATGAGAATAATACATGGAAACAGTGAAGGCAACAATAGACATTGGTGCCTACTTGAGGGTGGAAGCTAGAAGGAGAGAGAAGATCAGAAAAAATACTTATTGGGTACTATGCTTATCACCGGAATGTCAAAATAATCTTTACACCAACACCCCCATGACATGCCCTTCACCTATATAACAAACCTGCACATGTACCCCTGAACCTCAAATAAAAGCTAAAAAAATTTTTTCTGGAGATGGGATCTTGCTCAGTTGCCTAGAGTACAATGATGCAGTCCTAACAGAATACAGCCTCGAACTCCTGAGTTTGAGCCATCCTCCTGCCTCAGCCTTCTGAGTTGCTGGGAGTACAGGCATGTGCTGCTATGCCCAGCTAATTTTTTTTTTGTAGAGATAGTCTCTCACTATATTGCCCAGGTTGTTCTTGAACTCCTGACCTCAAGTGGTCCTCTCACCTCAACTTCCCAAAGTTCTGGGATTACAAGTATGAGCCACTATGCCTGGCTTGATACTTGATATGATTTAGACTTTTAAAAATTTATTGGGGGAGAGAGATCCAAGATGGCCATGTAGCAGCAGCTCAGGATTGTAGCTCCCAGTGAAAGCGCAGAGAGTGAGTGGATGCCGCAATTGCAGACGAATTTTTGATGCCCACAGACTGGGAGATTCCCGGAGAAGGAGCAACACGGGT